>SKCR01040030.1:0-59955 GCA_019454045.1 Zanthoxylum bungeanum
TTCTCTGTAAACACAATGCCTTGGTATGCTAATATTGTCAATTTTCTTGCAACATGAAAGATACTTCTAGACTTGAGCCAGCAAGACGGGAGGAAATTTTTGACCGAAGTCAAAAGATTCTATTGGGATGATCCATATTTGTTTAAGTGTTACCCTGATCAGATTTTTAGACGATGCATACCGGACAGTGAGATAAGTGGTGTTATTCAGTTTTTTCATTCAGAAACAAGTGAAGGTCATTTTTAATCTAAGAAAACCGTTGTAAAAATATTGCAGTGTGGATTTTATTGGCCCACCATTTTTAAAGATACACACACTTTCTGCAAAACTTGCGAAAACTGTCAAAAGTTGGGATCCATTTCAAAAAGAAACACGATGCCTTTAAATCTCATCCTTGTCGTTGAAATCTTTGATTGTTGGGGGATAGATTTCATGGGCCCATTTCCACCATCATTTGAATTTTTATATATTTTAGTTGCAGTCGATTATGTATCAAAATTGGTCGAGACAATTCCTAGTCGGAATAATGATCAGACAACTGTGATCAAATTTTTAAAAGAAAATATTTTAAGTCGATTTGGAATCCCTCGGGCCATTATAAATGATAGAGGTAAATACTTTTGTAACGGACCCTTTGAGTCCTTAATGAAAAATATGGAGTCACACATAAAGTTTCCACCTTCTATCACCCTCAGACAAATGGTCAAGTTGAACCAGCAAATAGGGAATTTAAATAAATTTTAGGAAAAACGGTTAACCCAAATCGCAAAAATTGGTCTCTTCGATAACTGATGTATTTTGGGCATACCGAACAGCTTTCAGAACATCTTTGGGAATGTCACCCTATCATCTAATTTATGGAAAACCTTGTCATTTCCTGTAGAAATTGAACATAAAGCATATTGGGCTATTAAAACATTTAATTCAAACCTTGAAAATGCCAGTCATGAACGTAAATTGCAATTAAATGAACTTGAAGAGTTAAGGAATGATTAATATGAGAATATGAAAATTTTTAAAGGTAAAACTAAGGCCTTTCATGATAGTCGAATTTCACGAAAAATATTTGAAGTTGGTCAAAAGGTTTTGTTTTATAATTCTCGTCTTTATTTATTTCCTGGAAAATTAAAAACCAAATGGAGTGGCCCATTTATTGTGAAACACATTTATCCATATGGGGTTATTGACATTGAGAATCCTAGGGATGGTGATATATTTAAAGTGAATGGACAACGTCTGAAACCATTTTTGGAGTGTTCAAATTTTCGAGAATCTTTTTTCCTGTCAAACCTAGTGTACTGTGATTGATGTAATTTCTTTTCTTTTCTGTTTAATATTTTTCTAATTTCCATTTTTCTTAGTTTTGTAGCATTTTTGTCTTTTTCCTTTTAATCTCACACCCCGGTTAAGCAGCGGATAATGGTACTCCGTGACTCAAAGTCGATTATTTCAGTCTCCTAAAAATACTGATACCCTACAACTAAGGCATGGAAGAAACTCTCGCAAACCTATGCAAACATTTTCCTTCTCTTCCTCAAAATGCTCTGACAAAAATTTACAAAGCACGCACAGAAAGAATGAGGTTTCTTATGATTCATGGTATTCCTAGTGATATTCGTTAGTTAATTGAAGAAAAAGTTCACTTTGCAGGTGAGTCATCTGGCTCTTTCATTTCTTACATGTCTGGTTTAGGGAAAAACACCTATGCTAAAAATGAAAAACTTAACAATTAGGTGTTTGTTATAAATATGCACGTTATACGTGCAACACTCGTTGTCGTTATTTAGGAATGGTGTCTGATAATCGCGAAGATAAAATTAAATTCATTAGAGATGGCTTGAGTAAGAAGTCTTAAGATGATATATCATTGACTCTTGAGACGTATCCTAGTGGATATGTTCATCATGAGATTCGCAAGTTACATACACAATTTCATAAAGAAAGACAAACAAATACAGTCTCGGGAATCTGATTTTAAAAGACTATGTTTGCCAATTCATAAGAAAGTTGGATGGGAAGCCTATCCCCGACCCATAGAGGGTGTTCAAGCCATTTCTCGACGTAAAACCAGAGGAAGATGTGAGCCACAATCACAAATACCAGTACATATTTATTGCTTTGATTTCAATTACTATTTTGATTTACTTTACTGTTCTTTACTTTTTGCCTATAGTATCTAACCTTTTTTGTTCACAATCTATTTTACTGGCAATTGTCATTTGTAGGTAGTAGTGTATTTATTACTCACACCTTTTTCAAGATCTATAAATTTAGCTGGTCACTTCTCTCTCTTCAACACATCTAGCTAAGAGAGATAGCACAAATGGAGACAACTTCAAAACGACGAGTCACTAATATCTGTGTGTTTTGTGGAACTAGCTCTGAAATTAAACCAGAATTTGTTGAGGCTGTGAGAGAATTGGGTAGAGTTAGGCACTTAGTATATGGCGATGGCAATCTTGGATTGATGGGTGTATTTCAAAGGCTATACAAGAAGGTGGCAGTCAGGTTTTGGGGATCATTCTAAAACCCTTAACAGAGGACAACAACATCGGAAAATCAAATGTAGAAGAATGTATTGTCTCAGGTATGTCTGAAAGACTCACTGAAATGATGAATCATGTTGACGCTTTTATTGCTTTACTGGTGGGCTAGGCACGATGGAAGAAATATTCACATTGCTCATGGGCAAACTTGACTATTCACCAAAAACCCATTGGGCTGTTTAATATTAATGGTTTTTGATTTTCTTTTTGTATTTCTTGAAGATGCCAATGAAATGAGTTTATTTCAAAACCAGTAAGAGATATCTTCCTAACTGCAAGAAATCTGATGATTTAATTGACCAACTCTTAGCTTATGAACCAAAAATCGATCATATCCTTTCCAAATTGAACCAGACCGGTAAGGATTCGTGGCAAAAAGCGCAGAGTAAACTTGGACCTTAATTTGTAATCTTTAGTCATAGATGAAAATTGTCAATTCTGCACTAATCAGGTGATATCTTCTAAACTCTACTTCGCTTTCCTTTAAACATTAGGGAGAATGTTCATTTCATTTTGGTTGGGCGGAGGGGCAGTTTATAAAGAGAATTTTCATTTTTTGTTGCTTGTTTTTTATCGACAAAAAAATTTACTTTGTTGTTATTTGTGTGTGTAAGAATATATATCCATATATACACACAAACTAACAACCAACTATTTTCTAAACCAAGTGGAATTTTGTTCGGATGGGGTTGTGTAAAGATTTTTCGCACCTGAGACGCATCTCAAAATAATTTCGTAACAAGTTATTTGTTGTGTCCTTCTTTTTGAATCTTTAAATGTTTGAATTCTCCATAATCGTGATTAAAATTTGATCTTTTTATGCTCATTTGACAGATCTTATCAGTGACAGGGTAACATATGCTCATATATAAGTAAGTAAAGATTTTGTAATATCCAATGCTCGATATTTTGTTGGAGGTAACACCTAAATGCGGTGAAAGTTGTGTTTTGATATATGTGTTGAGTGTGTGGATAGTGGTGGGGGTGTGTGTGTGTGTGTGTAGTGTATTTAAAAAGCTAATCATTCTTTTACTTAGTAACTGGACATCTTAACCTCAGCAAGTATTGATTGTTTGTGTAAAACGGTAGAGCTTGATTTACTTTAATAAAAAATATATAAAGCTTTCACTCAGTAACCGGACATCTGCCTCAGCAAGCAGTGATTGTTCGCGTAAAACGGTAGAGCTTGTTATAAATAATAAAGAGTTTGAATAGTTCGTTTTCGTAACCTTTTTAACTCGCGAGCATTAAGTCCGTTGGGTGTCTTAACACTTAATGCCCTAAAGCCAACTGGTCTGGGAGTCACTGGCCCAAAGCTCTTTAAAGGGTTAAAAGAAAGCTTAAAGAAATCAGACACATATTTGTATTAAATATATGAGATTCGAGCAATTAAGTTCGTAGGGGTTTCTTAACACCTAGCACCCTAAGGCCAACTAGTTTGGGAGTCATGGCCCAAAGCTCGATAACAAGATTGAAGATGTATTTGTAAATAAACTTTCATTGCCAATAGGTGTGAACTCTAATGTAATCTTAGGATAAAAATATTTCTCTCTTTTCAACAAATACATGTGAGATATTGTTGGCACAATCATTGATTAATACCTTATTTTTTGAGTGTATGGAAGACTGGTAAAAAAGAACAGGAGAATTTAATTTATTGATCATTTAGAAAGAAAAAAAATTATTAACTTGGATAAGAAGTTTTCTTTCAGTTTTCGCTTGAATTACTAGGGATTAGTAATAAGATGGCTAGGGGGTGTGATGAATACTAAAAAAACATATTTATTATAATAAAATCAATCATTTTACACTTGGAGTTTCACTAATCCCCTTATTTAACATGTCTGTGAAATAATATTCTAAGTTATATTTAGTATATTTTTATTGTGATTTTTTTTATGTGGTAGGTAACATACTGCTCGGAAGCTCGACAGGAAAAACCAGACCTTGGAAAAGGCAAAAATGGAATTTCAGCATGCGCGTCGCGATACGCAGGCCTCAGCGTCGCGACGCGCCTATAAGAACAACACTCGCGGGCACCGTCTTTCATGATGTGACACGTAAGACTTAGTATCTCGACGTGCTAATCTTTCGACAACGTGTACACAGCTAGCATCAGCGTCGTGACGCGCACAGCTTTGGGGTCGCAACGCGTTGAAAAACTTTACCTATAAATTGAAGTTTCCAGCAGAAGAAATTTTCATGCTTTCTTTCTGATTTCTCTATAGACTTTGGAAGAGAGTGTCTTGTATGTTTATTTATTTAAAACTTTCTGTAATGTCTTTGTCTTTCAGAAATAAAATTACGAGTATTTTTTTTATTACAAAATGAGTAGCTAGTTTTTTGTTACTGGGATAAAAGGTGAAGCTTTATAATAAAAAACTTAGATCAATCTCGCTTACATTATAATAAATAAATTTTAATCTAATGATTAAACTTATTTAGATCTGGATTAATTATTGACAAAATTGATTTCCGCCTATACGGCTGGTTATATCTTGATACTCTACTGCCTATTAGCTGGTTTTATCCGATTTTTTTCATAATTGTGTACCTAACTGGACTTATTATAGACAAATGGTATCACCACCGCCTTTGGCTGGTTTTATATTTTTGACATATTTAGTACCTTGGCATGACTAGTTATCGATAGAAATGACTACCGTCTTTTTGGCCGGTTCCATATATTGGCATAATTAATTCCTGAGATAAATTAACTGGGTAACAATGACAATTTATATATTATAAGAAGTGAGATTTCTAGATTTGAAATATTATAGTGGATCCCGTAAACTCTAGCATTTCATTTTTATTATTGCATTTGCACTTAAAAATTTCCAACAACTTCAACAAATCAAACCTTTTTCTTTTCGCTCTACTTATCATTCTATTTTACTAAATCTATTCCCTATGGATCGACCTCGGACTTATCGGGTTATTTTATTACTTTGACACTCTTATACTTGGGTGTAAAAGACCACTTTGTGAGCATTTCAGAGGCCCAGAATAGTGATAAAAGTTGATAAACTTTAAAGACAGTGTGATAATCGTGTAGATCCCAACAGAACGAATATTGTCTTCCTTCCAGTAGCCCTGACTCTAGTAAGTATATAGACGCTTAACCAGATATCACCGACCTTAACTAATAAAAAATGTGTATTCATGGATCTCTGGGAATGCATGTATTCACCCCTCAAGTTAGAGCCTAGTAAAGAGAAGAACATCTAAAGAAGAGTATCTGGCGGAATAGACATATCACGAGAAGGCTAATAGCCAAACCGATAAGTTCAATGGAACCTAGGTAAGAATCATGAAATGGTAATATTTGTACGAGATAGAGTGAATTGAATTAACGGTATGTCTAGCCAGATCTAAAAGAAATAAACCGCACTATCTTACAACGAACAGCCTTCGAGAAAGTAAAGGCTCCAAGGAGTAGGAGCTAGAGTAAAAAAGCAGAGAACGACCCCCAGAGTTAAAGATACGATTTATAAAGAGCCATCCATTATACTCGAATGGAATGACTAGTAGAGAATAGAAACCTGAACCAAAAGTATTAGTGGTAATACCTAACCTGACAAAGATGATGTAGAGATTCCGGGGAGTAATGACTTAGGAGAGTTAAGAAACTAAGATTAGTACGAAAAATAACAGAAGTTGTACGGTAGGAGTTTGAAAGAGCATGACCCTTAAGGAGTAAAGACCAATAGTCAGAAACAAATTTGGAGTAAAGTCGAAGAGAAATTCAGATAAACCTAGCATAAGTACCTTACTGTAGGAGCCAACACCATATATAAAACATGAAGTCTCAGGCTTATAGATGAGCCAGCACGGGTAGCTAGTGAGATCACCAACACCGGAAAGGCTTCAGGACCATCCCTACATACCCAACCCTCGTTAGACAACAGCAGCAAAGAAGGACTTCGATGTTAGACTCAAGATACTCCCAAAAACAAGTGAATGCGTAGTGGAAGGAGACCGAAATATAAACTTTCAACCTAGTACAAGAGCGGAATAGAAAAGGAAAATAGCTCTAAGTAAAAGATTTAGAAGAGAAGTTGTCTAGATGAAATGATGAAGAGAGAAAGTATTAGTCAAGCAATGACGAAATATAAAAGAACCGGCATTAGACATGACTAGGGACATATAAAAGATATCATCTAGATAAAGATACAGAGACATAGACCATAGAAGTTCTAGGTATAGAATAGAGTAGGAAATAAGAAAAACAAAAGCAAGTAAACTGTTTGGAGGTGGAACTGTCGAGGTAAAACGACAATAGAAAAGATACTAATAAACAATGACAGAGGTACATAAGTGCTAAAATAGACTTTCGATGGTTAAGTTCAGTAGTACCACGAAATAGCAAGCTTTTTCGACTCGAGATAAGACTGGAATTCCATCAGATAGGAAACGAAAGAAAGGTAGTGAGTATAACCCAATAAGTTCCCCTACATATACCTAGTTAAGAAACAAGGCAAAGTACGACCTGGAATAGATTTTTGAGATATAACATAAGACGGCTAAAGAAACTAGATATACGATATTGTTGAGATAATGGAAACCTTGACAGAATAAAACTATGGGAATAATTGAAAGTAGGATATTCTTAAGTGCAATCAGGCTAAGAGACAAGCCAGTTATAAAGGATAGTTAACCAGATTCAAAATAACAACGAATTTAAGATACGAAAGAGTGTGAACACTAACCAGAACTGAGTCCCACCAGCGTCGATGTTAATAGTAAGCTAGAAGTACATGAAAAATTGACCATGAGCTATGAGGTCCTAAGCCCCACAGATAGGCAGAGATATGAGAACTTTGGAGAACGGAGCTATTAAGTAATTGAGGCTAATAAAAATAGAAAGAGAGTCAAATAGATAAATTAGAATGAAGAATGATAAGATTAAATCGAGTGTGTGAAACCAAGGAAGTATCAAGTATGATCATTGAAATAGCGTCAATGATTACCTTGTATACAATTACCCCAGAGTAAAGACAGAACATGAAAGAATCTAGCTATAGGGAGACACTAGTATCCTTAAAGACGTGAGAGCACTACCTACGAAGAATTCAGATTCATATTCAGTAAGTCACATGACATCAGTACGATTTGGGTATGAATATACTTCTTATTGATCAGATTAGAGATTAAGGATTCAACTGGAGTAGTTGTGGGTCTTGACCGTATTAGCACTTGTGCATCAAATTCGGTCAAGGCCTTCTAAGTTAAGTGTGCTGGGGTAGAAAAATAATAAAAGGTGGGTGATTGTCTGGGAAGTCTTAGGAAGTAATAACTCATTAAAGAAAAAGAATGAGAAGAAGTGCAAACAGTCATAAGGTTACAAACACAAAAAGTAATTCATGCGAGCACCAGTTCGAATGAACCTAAGTTTAGACTTTAAGAGATTGAGGACTTCTAGCACATCTCTTGGATGTCGTAAAGTGTAGTATGAGAGATAGATGAATTCATGAATAATAAGTTCATGAAGACTACACACTCTATATAGACAAGACATAGTATAGCCCTTATTTTCACATGAGAAAGAAAGTTCCAAATGGACTTTCAAATGGTTAATCTTTCAGCTATAAGAATCGAATAAGTATACAAGGATAAGAGATTCTTAAAAGTCATAGTATTTGAGTTCTTGAGCACAATAATAAAAGCAAGTAAAGGAAGATAAAAGTAGCAGAGACCATATATCTTCAAACTAAGACGGACCTAAGAAGTTCAACATCAGAAGGGATTCGAGGACGAAATCCTATTTAAGGGGAGAGAATTTGTAACACCCCAAAAAATCCTTACGACTATTACATGATAGGACGCATGATACATGATATAAATCATGTTCAAACATGTATATACTAATGAAATGATTTTTTAGACATTTAGTAAATTCCTCGCAATTTCGATACGGAATTCATTCTAAGAATAAATCTGAATAGCCTGTGGTATTTGGGCCGTAACATTTCCATACGATCTTTGATTTTTATGAACTTTATACGATCTCTGGTATTTGGGCCGTAACTTTCCAAATTTGAATCAGAAACAGGTCCAAAATACAAATAAAAAATTTGGGTGAATAGTACCCAAGGATGTTGGACAATTATGACCCATAGCATCAATATTTGTACAGAACATGATGTTATTGTACAAATTAACTATGTGACAAAGGAAATTACTCTTTTATCATTTGTAATTGGATTATCGGGATATATAAATGATAAAAGTCCATATGATTAGTTCCGGATTAATAAGATATGAGACAGTGTTAATCCACTAAGTTTTAATCATTAAAATATCCTTAGTCGTAGTATTATCGAGATTGGACATCGATAATGCAGAATAGACTAGTATTGCACTTGTGCGCGTTGTGGGAGCATAACGGCATAGTTCTCATATATTTAAGTATTGGATACTTATGCAAGTGTGATAGGAGGTTGTGTTTACCGATGGTACGGAAACAGCTTCGCTCTGGATATACCCCTCGGAATCATATTGGTAGTATGACTATGTGTCTATGGGATTCTGAATCAGGGTAGGTGTATTTAGTCTTAACTTGAGACTTCATCGCTAATACTTGCGACAATCAATATACTTTGGTTTTGGTGGTCTGGGGCTTTAACAAGTTCCATGTACGCCTCTTCTGAGTATATTGAGAATCGTAGTGTATTGGGTGTGATGTCAAGATGGAAGTATCACTTCAGTCATATGGAGATGATGATCACGCAGGATACGGAACTAGTACTCTTTAGTACTGCAGTCATCGGGATAATATGACTAGGTCCTGTTTATCCGATTATAGAGACTAGTTACTAGAGATCTGATATATGCTTCGTACGGGGCAGACACAATTCCAGCCCCAGGCTTAGCATGTGACATCTGATACTCGATCGCAATACGCAATACTACGTATACGACGCCTGACAAAGATTAAATATTCCTTTAAGAATATATCTGGAGAATTGGGTAGGCACGGTGCTTTACTAGAAGCCAACCATGTCTTGTAAATCGGTAAAAACGTAGTACTAGGTACGTACGTGTTCGGATAGTCCGACGACCGGATTTACTGCCAACATATCCAGGGATCTCATGGGTCGCTTCCCGAAGATTACTGATGACGTATGACTCAAACATAATTAATCAGGGATTAATTATAAGAGAGAGAAAATTAATCTATGATTAATTACAGAGAATTTTATCTGAGATAAAATACTATTTGAAGAGAGAGAACGATTAATTTGGAATTAATCGATAAATTATTATATTCGATATATTAAACAAAATTTGATTTTGACGCGGAATTAAAATTAGATTTTAATTTGGGCAAACGAGTTAATTTGGAATTTATTCGCTAGCGACGTGAATAGTAATTTTGCTAGGCATAATTATTTAATTAAATTTGATTTACTTACGTCGCAACGGAAAATTCGTTAATTCAGAATTAGCGAACCCGACCCCAGGATGTGTTGCGGGCTTACTCGGATTTTGAATCAAGTGGGGCCCACAAGTCACATCACAAGTCACATCACTAGTCAACTTTGTCACTTTAAGTTGATGGAAGTTGTTGGTAGGTGATTGTGTGTAAAACACACAAATGTGATGGATTGAATGACATTTACCATTTTATTATTTTTGGTATATGACTTTCAATTTGGTAATTAGATTACACAACACACTTCATCTCATCTTCTCTCCCTCACTCAATGCATTGTGCCATTTTTTTTCTCTTCCATTTGGCTTGGCCGAATCTTGCTATGAAGATGAAGAAAAATTGTTGCAATTTTTCAAGTGCTAGCACACACAATGAGTCATAAAAAGGTGATAGGGAAACCAATCCTTGAGCTTGGAATCAACACTCAAAGCTTGGAGCTTGAAGATCAACACAAGGAGGGCTTGGCCGAAACTCAAGGAGCAGAATTTTTTTTTTGTTATCTACACATCCACTTAGCCGATCAAAGTGAGTATTTCCGCCATCTTACTTTGCGTATTCACACATTTCATATGCTTAATTGATCTTGGTTTGACCTAGATAACCCAACAATGGTATCGGAGCCATAATTGAGCATGAAATTGAATTTAGGGTTCTTAACTTTAATTTGGGTATTTTTGATTTGAGCATGTTTTATTCAAATTGTTTGTTTGAGCATGCTTATAATATGTTAACTTTGAGTTGTGCATGATCAATTTGAAGAAAAAATTAATTGG
Organism: Zanthoxylum bungeanum; assembly: GCA_019454045.1. Lineage (NCBI taxonomy): Eukaryota > Viridiplantae > Streptophyta > Magnoliopsida > Sapindales > Rutaceae > Zanthoxylum > Zanthoxylum bungeanum. The sequence continues at coordinate 10,755 of SKCR01040030.1, forward strand.
ATGAATTTTCCCCAAATTTGAGGCTTGGTCGAAAGTGTTGGAACCCTATCTCTTGGTGATTTTTGAATTTTAGACATTGGATATGTTTAAAATGCATGGGATATATTGGTTTGTGATTTAATTGGATTGAAATCAAAATTGATATAAAAATCACCATATTGCCGAGAGCTTAGGAAGCATATTGGAATGATTTTGCTTCAATTTGTGTTGCACATAAGTTGATTAATTAAAGCATGATTAATTGTGTAAATTGGTATTTTGGAAATGTTGATTTAAATAATTAATTATGGCTAATACACTTTAATTGATTAAATTATGATATTTGGAATATTGGAATTTAATTAGTTGGACTTAATTTGGAATTGGGCTAAAAATGATGTATTTAGGCTTAATGGGCTTCGTTGGGCCAAGTTTGGTTTAGGATAATTGGTCGGATCCAATTGGGCCTAAAACCATTTCCATAAAAGTCAAAATATAATAAATGGGCCTTTAAATATTTTAATTGGGCCTAAACTGATTTTTGGCAAATGATGATTCCTTATTGGGCTTTGGTTGCCAAAGTCCATGCCTTATAAATTAACTGAAAGCCCATTGGACTTTAATTAAATTGATATTGGATGTTAATTGGGCTTTAAGACCCGTTAAGATTAGATTTAGAATCTAAGTCGCAAAGGCTCATTAATAAAGTGTAATTATTTAATTTGGAATTAATTAAAGAATTAGTATTGAATACAAATTAAATTGGATTTAATATTGTAGTTGATATAATTCAAGAATTCGTACTTTGAGTACTTATTCTTAAAACGAGTTCGACTCGTGCAAATCAAGTCGTTGTTTGAACATTAGATGCTCATTAACCAAGATACATAAATGATAAAAGTCCATATGATTAGTTCCGGATTAATAAGATATGAGACAGTATTAATCCACTAAGGTTTAAGCATTAAAACATCCATAGTCGTAGTATTATCGAGATTGGACATCGATAATGCGGAATAGACTAGTATTGCACTTGTGCGTATTATAGGAGCATAACGGCATAGTTCTCATATATTTGGGTATTGGATACTCATGCAAGTGTAATAGGAGGTTGTGTTTAACCGATGGTACAGAAACAGCTTCGCTCAGGATAGACCCCTCAGAATTCCATTGGTAGTATGACTATGTGTCTATGGAAGTCCGAATCAAGGTAGCTGTATTTGGTCTTAACCTGAGACTTGCACCGCTATGGTTTTGATCGTCCAGAGCTTTAACAGGTTCTGTGTACGCCTCTTCTGGGTATATTGAGAATCGTAGTGTATTGGGTGTGATGTCAAGATGGAAGTAGCACTTCAGTCATATGGAGATGATGGTCACGTAGGATACGGAACTGATGCTCTTATATGCTGCAGCTATCGGGATAATATGACTAGGTCATGTTTATCCGATTATAGAGACTAGTTACCAGAGATCCGATATGTGCTTCGTACGGGGCAGACACAATTCCAGCCCCAGGCCTAGCACGTGACATCCGATACTGGATCACAATACACAATACTAGGTATACTACGCCTAATATAGATTACATATTCCTTTAAGAATATTTCTGGAGAACTGGGTATGCACGGTGCTTTGCTAGAAGTCAACCATGTCTTGTAAATCGGTAAAAACGTAGTATTAGGTACGTACGTGTTCGGATAGTCCGACAACCGGATTTATTGCCAACATATCCAGGGATCTCATGGGTCGCTTCCGAAGATTCACCGATGACGTATGACTCGCACATTATTAATCTGAGATTAATTAGTAAAGAGAGAAAATTAATCTAAGATTAATTACGGAGAATTTTATCTGGGATAAAATCATGCTAAGAGAGTAAACGATTAATTTGGAATTAATCGATAAAATAATATATTCGATATATTAAACGAAATTAGATTTCGACGCGGAATTAAAATTAGATTTTAATTCGGGCGAACGAGTTAATTTAGAATTAATTCGCTAGCGACATGAATAGTAATTTTGCTATGAATAATTATTTAATTAAATTTGATTTAATTACGTCGCAACGGAAAATTCGTTAATTCGGAATTAGCGAACCCGAGCCCGGAAGTATTTGTGGGCCCACTCGCATTTTGAATTTAAGTGCGGCCCACAAGTCACATCACGCGTCACATCACCTGTCACTTTAGTGATGGATGTCAAGTCACCTTTTGGTGATTGACAACCAATCACTATTCATGATGTTGGTGGTTGTGGGCAATAAATGCCATTTTGCCTCCAAAATTGTTTTTGCTTTTTGGAAAAGCTTTATCAATTTTTGGTAACACTTTTTGGCATTAGGATTTTTGGTATTAGGTTTTAGAAACCAAAAATACAACTCTCTCTCATTCCTCTCCTTGGCCGAAAATTGGCCTCACTTTCTCTCCCAAAATCGTGAGCATAGGGCTCATTTTCTTCATGATTTTGTTGCAAAATCTAAAGAGCTAGCACTCAAAGGGGTCTTACAAAGGTGATAGGGAAACCCATCTATGAGCATGGAATCCATTTACAAAGCTTGGAGCTTGGAGCACACAAATGGGGGCTTGGCCGAAACAAGGAGCACAAAAAAAGGAGGCATGGCCGAGAGCTTCAGGGGAGCAGAAAATTTTTATGTTCATCGCATCGCAAAGCCGATCAAAATGAGTATTTCCGCAACTTTACTTTGATGTATTCTCATTTTTCATCGTGTAATATGATCTTGGTTTGACCTAGAAAACCCAACATATTTATCGCACCTTATTATGCTTTTAGAATGCATGCTTAAAGGTGTATGGTGAGACCTAATCAAAGATAATTAATTGGTTGCCAATTACGCGAAAAACCCTCAGTAAATATTAAGCGTTTTCCTTCCATTGAGTGATTCTCTCTCAAGATCCAAGATTAGCACTGGTTTGTTGGCCAAAGTCAAGACCTTTATCCATCGCGGATGTGTTTGAATCATGAAAACTTTGTTCCATATCGCATGTCTTGTCCAAGTTGTGATTTTTTGGCCAAAGTCAAGATCACTTATTGTCCATCGACATCGATTACGAAGCTTTCCAAAGTCAATGGGTCCCGCTTAACTGGAATCATTAAGCTTGTTGTGCCAAAGCGAAGGCTTAGTTGATTCAGAGGAAAAAGGTTAGGGAATATATTGGATATATTGGCATATATTAGATATATGTTTCGGACTTGGATGTCCACCTACTGGATCTAGGAATTGGATGAGATCCAATTGATCTTAGAGATCTACCTAGTTAAGTTTCATAGAATTTGTTGGCCAAAGTCAAGATTATGTGTTATTTAACGGGATCCTAGCCCACTAGGAAACTAGGTTTCCCGAGTACTCAACAGAGGGTTAGAGGCTCGCCGAAAAATAGTGGGAGGCAAGTATTAAATTTGCAATTTCGTTTAGATACTTGCCAATACGCGTTCATATAATCTTTAGCCGAGACTACCAAATATTTGATCTTATAGTCTCTCTACCCGAAAGCTGGGGCAGGTTCATTATGAATCAAGAGTAAACTCTTGGATATTTGATGGCTATGTTCAAGGAGGCAGAGCCAGAGCTTCTAAAAGGAGCAAAGGCAAAATCATCACAGTCTTCTAGGAAGACAAAGGACATATCCCAAGATGTCTGCCTAAACTGTGGCAAATAGGGTCACTGGAAGCGTGTGACTGCCGTATGGACAAGGCAGACATGAAGGAAGTGAAGAGGGACAAGGCTCCGGCTTTAAGTATGTTTGTCAAAAACATTTTCACTATTAGTTTCAAAATTGGATTTTTTATACTAGATGTGGTACATAAATATGTACTGATGTGCAGAATCTACTGATTAGCAGGAGAATGACTTCAGTTGAGATCTATCTATGAGTCGGAAACGGGACAAAATTTGTTGTTTTAACCGTAGAAACCTAAGTTTAGAACTATCCTTTGGGTATGTACTTAAATTAGGAAATTGTTATAATGTACCTAGTTTGACTAGACATATTATCTCTATATCTAAGTTTAACCCGTTTCGGATACCTTTATATTCTAGAACACTAAGTGTTTTATTTTATAAAGATGATATTGAGATAAACACATTAAATGTGAATAAACTATTTATATTTTGAATATAAATGAATATCAAACATATACATGACAAACATAACTCAAACTGAATAATCAGATGAGACTTATTTATGGCATTGTTGTCTGGGACACACTAACAAGACTCGTATATCCACATTTTCGAAGAGTGGGTACTAGGACGGATTTGATTCTAATCAAATGAAGTCTACGAATCTAGTTTATTAGGCAAAGTGTCTAAAACACCTTTTACTTGGTAAAAGTACAAGTGCCACCGATCTGTTAGCCCTCGTTCATAGTGATGTAAGTGGGCCATGTCTAGCTAGGCTAGAGGTGGATATGAACACTTCGTAACCTTTACGGATGAAGCATCACGTTTAGTTATTTGTTTCTATTGAAACACGAATTAGAAAATTTTGATAATTCAAAGAGTTTCGACACGAAGTTGACAGACAGACCGGCTAAAGTATTAAACCATCATGGTTAGACCGTGGTGGAAAATACTTAAGCAATAAGTTTCTCGACTATTTGAAAGAGTATAGTATTTTTTCATACAGGACTCCTCTCGGAACACCTCATTTGCGGTGTGTCCGAACAGAGAAACCGAATTTTGTTGGACATGATAAGGTTAATTATGAGTCGCTCTGAGCTACCATTTTCCTTCTATGGATACGCATTAAACAGTGCAATAATTATTTTGAATAAGGTTCCATGAAAATCTGTTAGAGACAGACTTCATATTAGATATGAACAGGAAAAAAACTAGGTTTCTCATTCCTGAAGATTTGGGGAATGCTAGGCATATGTTTGGATGATACCAAACTAGAACCCAAATCGGATAAGTGCCTAATTGTGGGTTATCCTAGGGTAACCAAAGTATAGTACTTATACAACTCACAAGAGAACAATTTAATTGTTGCTCTCCATGCGGTTTTCCTAAAAGGAATACCTATATGCAGTGGTAAGTGGGAGGAAAGTAAAACTCGATGAAAATCGAGTAATACTGTTCCAGGCACCGATTCTTTAACGGAACACAAACAGTTCATCAGGGATGAAACTGTACCACAATCTTCGAATACACACAAGAACCGCGTAAGTCGGAGAGAGACAGAAAACAACCTGGGAGGTATGGGTTTCTGATCTCACCTCGTAAAGATGTCAATCTTATTGAGAAACACGAACCAGCTACGTATGAGGAAGTGATACAAGGTATCGACTCCCTATTATGGAAAAGTACCATGATGTCCGAAATGGATCCATGTATACCAACCAAGTTTGGACACTGGTTGTTGTACCGGAAGGCATTGTGCCTATTGGTACTATATGAGTCTTCAAGGAAGACAAACGTAGATGGCAACATACAAACGTACAAAGCTAGCTAGTAGTGAAAAGGTATCATTATCAACATTGTGTCGATTACGATGAAACATTTTACTCGTTGCCATTATTAAATCCATTTGGATAATACTTGCTAATGCTGCATGTTTCATTTATGAAATATGACAGCTGAACGTCAAAATCGCTTTCCTTGAACGGAAACCTTTTGAGAATGTTTACAACATCTTGACGATTTTATCGTACCAAAACAAGCAATAAGGTTTGTAAGTTAATTCGATCGATTTATGGATTGAAGCAAGCATTGCGTTCTTGGAACCAACGTTTTGATGATATCATAATGGTATATGACTTCATACAAAACGATAATGATTCTTGTGTATATAAGGAGGTTAGTGGGAGCGCACTTACAATGATTGTCCTATATAATGATGATATATCATTTCTTGGAAATAATATTCCCCTAATACAATCGGTGAAAACTTGGCTTTCATAAAAAAATTCTCCATAGACCATTTGGGAGAGGCAACATTTATTCTAGGAATAAGGATCTACTGGGATAGATCTAAAAGTTGTTGGCACTCTCCGAAAACTCGTACATTGAAAGATATGTACGCGACCTGGTGTCTCATATGCTTTGAGCATATGAAGTCACAATCAGGCCAATCCAAGTGATAGTCACTGGATTGATGTTAAGAACATCCTTAAGTATCTTAGAAGATCTAAGGATGCTTTCTTATCTATGGAGAAGGAGAACTTGAAGTGACTAGGTTCACCACTGTAAGTTTCCAAACCGACAATAACGACAGTAAGTCACATAAGGGTACTATATAGTTTGAATAACGGAACAGTGAGCTGGAAATCTTCCAAGCAAGATACTATTGCCGAATAAACAACAAAAAGGAATATTGCTGCAGCTGAGGCAGCAAAAGAAGCGATTTGGATCTGTAAAATTCCTAATTAGATTATGAGTAGTTCTGTTAGCAACTAAGCTAGGCTACGGCACAGGCTAAAGAATTAATGGTCTCATCAACGATCCAAGTATGTACTTCGACTATTTCATTTGATTCGTCAGATCATATATCGTGGCGATGTGATGATCGAATAAATCGCATCAGATGATAACATTGTAAATCCGCTGACGAAAGCTGTTTCTCAGCAGAAGTTTGAGCGACCTGTACATAGTTCAATTGTAGGACACTTGAGTGATTGGCTATAGGCCAAGTGGGAGATTGTTGGACAATTATGACCCATAGCATCACTATTTGTACAGAACATGGTGTTGTTGTACAAATTAACTATGTGACAAAGGAAATTGCTCTTTTATCATTTGTAATTGGATTACCGGGATATATAAATGATAAAAGTCCATATGATTAGTTCCAGATTAATAAGATATAAGACAGTATTAATCCACTAATGTTTAATCATTAAAATATCCCTAGTCATAGTATTATCGAGATTGGACATCGATAATGCGGAATAGACTAGTATTGCACTTGTGCGCGTTGTGGGAGCATAACGGCATAGTTATCATATATTTAAGTTTTGGATACTTATGCAAGTGTGATAGGAGGTTGTGTTTACCGATGGTACGGAAACAGCTTCTCTCTGGATAGACCCTCGGAATCCCATTGGTAGTATAAATATGTGTCTCTGGGAGTTCAAATCAGGGTAGGTGTATTTGGTCTTAACTTGAGACTTACATCGCTAATACTTGCGAGAATCAATATACTTTGGTTTTGGTCGTTCGGGGCTTTAACAGGTTCTGTGTACACTGTTGGTTTCTAATGTGGTCCCAAGATCATATTTAAGCATTGAAAAGAATGAATACTCAAAGAAGTGAGGCAGAATCACACTTACATTGAACGGATTTTGAAGACGAAGAACACAAAAATTCCTTGTTGTATTCGGCCAAGATCCAAGCTTTGAGAGGATTCCAAGCTCTTAGATTAGTTTCCCTATCACCTAGTGATGATTCCTTGAATGTGCTAGCAAGATTGAAAGAAAAAAAAATTGTCTTTCCTTCAATGGAGCTCACGGTTTTGAGAGCTATTGGGAGAGAGAGAGTTTTCTTTGTTTTGGTATTTGTTTTCTAAAAACAATAATGAAAAATGCTTTACCAAATTTTTGGTATATGCTTTCAAAAAGCAAACCAAATTTTGGAGCCAAAAATGCATTAAAGGATCTCAACAACCAACATCATGAATAGTGACTAGTTTGTCAATCACCAAAAAGGTGAATGGACATCCATCACTAAAGTGACGAGCGATGTGACTTGTGGCCGCACTTGATTCAAAATCGAAGTGGCCTCGCAAACACATCACGGGCTCGGTTTCGTTAATTCCGAATTAACGAATTTTTCTGTTGCGACGTAATTAAATCAAATTTACTATTCACGTCGCTTACGAATTAATTCTAAACTAACTCGTTTGCCCGAATTAAAATCTAATTTTAATTCCGCGTCGAAATCTAATTTCGTTTAATATATCGAATATATTATTTCATCGATTAATTCCAAATAATCGTTCTCCTCTCTTCAAATAGTATTTTATCCCAGATAAAATATCTCCGTAATTAATCCAAGATTAATTATGTTCGAATCATACATCATCGGTGAATCTTCGAGAAGCGACGCAAGAGATCCCTGGATATGTTGGCAGTAAATCCGGTCGTCGACTATCCGAACACGTACGTACCTCGTACTATATTTTTACCGATTTACGAGATATGGTTGGCTTCTAGCAAAGCACCGTGCCTACCCAATTCTCCAGAAATATTCTTAATGGAATATATAATCTATATTAGGCGTAGTATACATAGTATTGCATATAGCGATCCAGTATCGTATGTCACATGCAAGGCCTGGGGCTGGAATAGTGTCTGCCACGTACGAAGGATATATCGGATTACAAACAACTAGTCTCTTTAAATTGGATAATCATGACCTTGTCATATTATCCTGATGGTTGCAACCATTTAGAGTACCAGTTCTGTATCCCTGCGTGATCACCATCTCCATATGACTGAAGTGATACTTCCATCTTCACATCACACCCAATACACTACGATTCTCAATAAACCCAGAAGAGGCGTACACAGACCTGTTAAAGTCCTGGACGACCAAAACCAAAGTGTATTGATTGTCACAAGTACTAGCGATGCAAGTCTCAGGTTAAGACCAAATACACCAACCCTGATGCGGATTCCCATAGGCACATAGTCATACTACCAATGGGATTCCGCAGGGTCTATCCAGAGCGAAGCTGTTTCCGTACCATCGGTAAACACAACTTCCTATCACACTTGCATAAGTATCCAATACTTAAATATATATGAGAACTATGCCGTTACGCTTCCATAACACGCACAAGTGCAATACTAGTCTATTCCGCATTATTGATGTCCAGTCTCGATAATACTACGACTAGGGATATTTAATGATTAAACCTTTATGGATTGATATTGTCTCATAGCTTATAATCTGGAACTAATCATAAGGACTTTTATCATTTATATATTCAAGTAATCAAATAAAAAATGATAAAATTTAATTTCATTGCTACATAATTAATTTGTACAAAAACCATAATGTCTTTTACAAATAGTGACGCTATGGGTCATAATTGTCTAACAATCTCCCACTTGGCCTATAGCCAGTCACTCAAGCATCTAATACCTGAACTATGTACATGTCGTTCAAACTTTTGCTGAGGAATAGCTTTCGTCAGCGGATCTGCAATGTTGTCCTCTGATGCAACCTTCTCGATCTTCACATCGCCACGATGTATGATCTCACGAATCAGATGGAAACATCGAAGAACATGCTTGGATCGTTGATGAGATCGCGGTTCCTTAGCCTGTGCTATAGCCCCGTTATTGTCACAATACAATAGAACGGGCTCAGCTGCTAATGGAACTACTCCTAATCCAATTAGGAATTTTCGGATCCAAAATGCCTCTTTTGCTGCTTCAGCTGCAGTAATATACTCTGCTTCTGTTGTTGAATCGGCAACAGTCTCTTGCTTGGAATATTTCCAGCTTACTTAGCTCCGTTATTCAAACAAAATATGTACCTGGATTGCGATATGCAGTCGTCTTTATCGGTTTGGAAACTTGCATCGGTATACCCAGTTACCTCAAGTTCTCCATATCCATAGATTAAAAAGCATCCTTAGTTCTTCTAAGATACTTAAGGATATTCTTAACCGCCCCCAATGACTGTCACCTGGATCGGCCTGATAGCGCTACACATGCTCAAAGTATAGGAGACATCAGGTCGCGTACATATCATGGCATACATGATCGATCCGACTGCCGAGGCGAACGGTATCCAACTCATGTTTTCTCTCTCATCTTAAGTTTTATGACACATGTCCTTAGATAGAGTGACGCCATGTGACACTGGAACAGTCCCCTCTTGGACTAATCCATTTGAATCTCTTCAATACTTTGTCAATGTACGTGCTCTGGGAGAGTCCAAGCAGTTTTCTAGATCTATTCCGGTAGATCTTTATTCCTAGAATAAAGGTTGTTTCTCCCAGATCTTTCATGGAGAATTTTAATGAAAGCCAAGCTTTCACCGATGGTAACATGGGAATGTCATTGCCAATTAGCAATACATCGTCAACGTAAAGGACAATGAATGTCAGTGCGCTCCCACTAACCTTCTTATAAACACAAGGATCATCCTCGTTTTGAACGAAATCATATTCTTTTATGATCTCATCAAAACGTTGGTTCTAAGAACGCGATGCTTGCTTCAATCCATAAATGGATCGATTTAACTTACAAACCTTGTTTGCAAGTCTTGGTATGACAAAACTGTCAGGCTGTTGCATATAAACATCCTCCAAAAGGTTTCAGTTAAGGAAAGCGATTTTGACGTCCATCTGTCATATCTCGTAATCGAAATATGTAGCAATAGCAAGCATTATCCGAATGGATTTAATCATGGCAACTGGTGAAAAAGTTTCGTCATAATCGACACCATGTCGTTGACGATACCCTTTTTGCTACAAGCCTAGCTTTGTATGTTTGTACGTTGCCATCCATGTCAGTCTTCCTCTTGAAGACCCATTTGCAACCAATAGGCTTTACGCCTTCTGGTGCATCAACCAGTGTCCAAACTTGGTTGGTGTACATGGAATCCATTTCGGAATTCATGGCATCTTACCATAAACCGGATTCGATACCTTGTATCGCTTCCACATACGTAGTCGACTCGCCTTCCTCAATAAGATTAATATCCACATGAGGTGAGATCAGAAACCCATACCTCTCAGGTTGTTTTCTGACTCTATCTGACCTACGAATAGGCATCCCTAGGATATCCTACAAATAGGCATTTATCTGATTTGGGTTCTAGTTTGGTACCTTCCAAACATTTGACGTATGCCCAGCAACCCCAAATCTTCAGGAATGAGAAACCCGATTTCTTTCCTGTCCATATTTCATATGGAGTCTGTTGAACAGACTTTGACGGAACCTTATTCAAAATAAGTATTGCACTGTTCAATGCATATCCCCGAAGGAAATAGGTAGCTCTGTGCGACTCATCATAGACCTTACCATGTCTAACAAGGTTCGGTTTCTCCGTTCGGACACACCGTTAATTGCGTGTTCCAGGAGGAGTCCACTGTGAAAGAATACCATAGTCTTTCAAGTAATCAAGAAACTCATTGCTCAAGTATTCGCCACCACGGTCCGACCGTAATGTCTTAATACTTTTACCGGTCTGTTTTTCTACTTCGTGTAGAAACTCTTTGAATTTCTCAAAAGTTTCCGACTTGTGTCTCATAAGATACCATAACCATAACGCGATGTATCATCCGTAAAGGTTACGAAGTTTCATATCCACCTCTAGCCTGGCTAGAGATGGGCCCACATACGTCACTATGAACAAGGGCTAACAGTTCGGTGGCACGTGCACCTTTACCGCTTAAAGGTGATTTAGGCATCTTGCCTAATAAACAAGATTCACAGACGTCATATGAATTTGGATCAAATTCGTCCAAGTACCCACTCTTCGAAAGTGTGGATATACGTGTCTTATTATGTGTCCTAGACGACAATGCCACATATAAGTTTCATCTTTGTTACTTACTTTAAGGCCTTTGTTTGTTACATTATATGTTTGAGATTGATTTATATTCAAAATATAAAGACCATTATTTGCATCAGCTGTGCAAAATTCTATATCATTTTTATACATAAAACCCAGTGTTTCTAAATACAAAAGTATACCCGCATTGGGTTAACATAGATACAGAAATTATATTCCCAGTCAAACTAGGTACAAAATAACAGTTTATAAGTTCAAGTACATGCCCCGAGGGCAGTTCCAAAACATAAGTGCCCACGGCCAAAACGGCAACTCGAGTCTCATTCCAACACGGAGGTCAATCTCTCCTGAGGCCAGTCTCCTACTAATCCGCAGATCTTGCACATCAGTACATATGTGAGTACCACAACCACAATCAAAAATCCAATTTTTAAAACTAGAAGTAGACATGTTTATTTCTATAACAAACATACCTGAAGCCGGTGCCTTGCCCGCTTTGATTTCCTTCATGTGTACCTTGTACTCGCGGCAGTCACGCTTCCAGTGACCCCGCTTCCCGCACTGCAAGCATACATCTTGGGATTTGTCCTTGGGTTTCCCAAAACCCTTTGACGATTTGGCCTTGCCCTTCTTCTTATGCTTCTTCTTCTTAACACCTTCAGTCGCTTTGGGCCAAGCCTTGGAGTCTGAGATGTTGAAGCATAGTGCGTCTCGCACTTCTTGCCCTTAAGGAGCTCTTTTCTTCCTCACGCAGAGTGGACATCAATTCTCCAAGAGTCTGGTCTTGGTTCAACATGTTGTAGTTCATGATGAACCCACTCCAAGTGTCGGGGAGAGACTGTAGGATCAAATCCACTGAAGTCTCAGCCTCGAAGACTATGCCCATCTGTCCGAGCTGCTCAATGTCAGCAATCATCTGTGAGACATGATGCTCAACAGACGTACCCTCTAACATTCGAGTGCGAAAGAGCTTCTTCTGCAACTCGTATCTTTGCGATCTAAGATTAGATCGGTGGAGATCGTGCAACTTCGCCATCATCTCATAGGGATCCAACCCCTTATTTTGACGACGGAATTGCGGAGTCATAGCGGCAAGCATTATCGATTGAGCAGTCGCATTATCATCGCTATGAGTCTTCCAAAGCTCTAGCTCAAGAAACTGATCAGATCGGGGCTTAGGTCCAAGAGTTCGCTCTATTGTGTAGAGTAACTTCTCGGATCCCAGAATAATTCTGAGATTCATATCCCAGTCCTGAAATTTTGTGCCATTAAAGACGTTGTCGCCCATGACAATATCTCTAATGCTTAACTTTCCAGTCATCTTAACCGCAATAGTCCAACTATTCGATTAACGATATTTTGGTACAGTCTAACTGTTACAAGAAAAATAATAATATATTAGTCCAACTAATAAAAAATTGACGAAATAATTTGAAAGCGCGTAAAGCTAAGTATTTGAACGAAATTGCAAATTCAATACTAGCCTCCCACTATTTTTCGGCGAGCCTCTAACCCTCTGTTGAGCACTCGAGAAACCTAGTTTCCTAGTGGGCTAGGATCCCATTAAATAACACACAACCTTGAATTTGGCCAACAAGCTGTATGATATTTAACTAGGTAATCTCTAAGATCAATTGGATCTCATCCAATTCCTAGATCTGGTAGGTGGACCTCCAAGTCTGAAACATATATACAATATATATGCCAATATATCCAATATATTTTCCTAACCAATTTCCTCTGAATCAACTAAGCCTTGGCTTTGGCACAACAAGCTTAATGATTTAAGTTAAGCGGAACCCATTGACTTTGGAAAGCTTTGTAATCGATGTCATAGGACAAGAAGTGATCTTGACTTTGGCCAACAAATCACAACTTGGACAAGACACCGATATGCAACAAAGCCTTCATGATTCAAACACATCCGCGATGGACAAAGGTCTTGACTTTGGCCAACAAACCAGTGCCAATCTTGGATCTTGAGTAAGAATCAATCAATGGAAGGAAAAACGCTTAATATGTTTTGAGGGTTTTTTCGCGTAAATTGGCAACCAATTTATTATCTTTGTTAGGTCTCATCATACACCCTTAAACATGCATTCTAAAAGCATAATAAGGCGCGAAAATAAATTAATAACGATATGCGGATGGATATTTCACAGATTGTTCCTAGAACGAATCACTCCATTTCCCCTCCCCGGCTAGCATTATTCTTACTTCTACCCAATTACATAATACAATAAGAGAAACCTCATTAACATTGAGGGGAATTAGGTGAGAAGAGAATTATAAAGAATCAAGAGAGATAGGCTGGACACGCAGGTCCAATTTAATAAATTCTAAATTTACAACAATTTCCAAAATTGCCCTTTCCATTCTAATATCCATCCGATATACATTATTCATTCAACACATCCATGTATTCATTCATAGCATGTTAGTCAATTAATCTAATCCAATTAATTAATCTTTGAATTAAGTGATCATCCAATGTTCAAACAACGATTTGATTTGTGCAAGTCCAACTCGTTTGAGAATAAGTACTCGAAGTACGAATTCTTGAATTATATCGAACTACTCTTTAAATCTAATTTAATTTGTATTCAATACTAATTCATTAATTTAATTCCAAATTAAATATCTACACTTTTTAATGCGTTTTAACGACTTAGATTCCAAATCTAATCTAAACGGGTCTCAAAGCCCAATTAACATCCAATGTTGTTTAATTAAAGTCCAATGGGCTTTCAATTGATTTCATAAGGCATGGACTTTGGTCAATATGGGTCAAACCCAAATACCAAAGCCCAATTAAGGAATCACCCTTATTTGCCAATAAACCTATTACGGCCCATTAGGCCCAATTAAACTTTTAAAGCCCATTTGTTATATTTGGACTTAATGGAATGGTTTAGGCCCAATTTGGATCCAATCCATTTGGCCAAAACCAACTTGGCCCAACCAAGCCCATTATGCCCAAATACAACAATTATAAGCCCAATTCAAAATCAAACCCAATTTATTAAATTCTAATTTTCCAAAATTCAATTTAATAAATCAAAGTGTTTAGCCATGATTAATCTTTTAAATTAACATTTCCAAAATACTAATCTAATCCATTAATCATGCTTTTCATCATCAACACATGTCCAACATAATTGATTCAAAAAATCATATCATTTCATGCTATCAAGCTCACGGCATTCTAGGTTTTTATTTCGATTTCATTTTCAATCCGATTGAATTACAATCAACATTATCCCAAGTCTTTAAACTCATCCAATGATCAAAAGAACAAAAAATACCATGACTTTAGGGTTTAGTAAGCATTCGGCCAAGCCATTTATTTGGGGAAAAATTAATCCAATTCATTTTTCATGAAATTGATCATGCATAACACTATGTTATCATCATTCAAGCATACTCAATCAATCAATTTTATCAAATCATGCTCAAATCATTTTTACCCAAATTTTAGCATAAAAACCCTAATATTTTTCATACTCAAATTAGGCTCTAAGATACCATTGTTGGTTTTTAATGTGGTCCCAAGATCATATTTAAGCATTGGAAAGAATGAATACTCAAAGAAGTGAGGTGGAATCACACTTACATTGAACGAATTTTGAAGACGAAGAACACAAAAATTCCTTGTTGTATTCGGCCAAGCTCCAAGTTTGATTGAAGATGAACAAGCTCCAAGCTTTGAGAGGATTCCAAGCTCTTAGATTAGTTTCTCTATCACCTAGTGATGATTCCTTGAATGTGCTAGCAAGATTGAAAGAAAAACAATTTTTCTTTCCTTCAATAGAGCTCACGGTTTTGAGAGCTATTGGGAGAGAGAGAGTTTTCTTTGTTTTGGTATTTGTTTTCTAAAAACAATAATGAAAAATGCTTTACCAAATTTTTGGTATATGCTTTCAAAAATTCAAACCAAATTTTGGAGCAAAAAATACATTAAAGGCTCTCAACAACCAACATCATGAATAGTGACTAGTTGTCACTCACCAAAAAGGTGAATGGACATCCATCACTAAAGTGACGAGCGATGTGACGAGCGATGTGACTTGTGGCCGCACTTGATTCAAAATCGAAGTGGCCTCGCAAACACATCCCGGGCTCGGTTTCGTTAATTCCGAATTAACGAATTTTTCTGTTGCGATGTAATTAAATCAAATTTACTATTCACGTCGTTTACGAATTAATTCTAAACTAACTCGTTTGCCCGAATTAAAATCTAATTTTAATTCCGTGTTGAAATCTAATTTCGTTTAATATATCGAATATATTATTTCATCGATTAATTCCAAATTAATCGTTCTCTCTCTTCAAATAGTATTTTATCCCAGATAAAATATCTCTGTAATTAATCCAAGATTAATTATGTTCGAATCATACGTCATCGGTGAATCTTCGGGAAGCGACCCAAGAGGTCCCTGGATATGTTGGCAGTAAATCCGGTCGACGGACTATCCGAACACATACGTACCTCGTACTATATTTTTACCGATTTACGAGACATGGTTGGCTTCTAGCAAAGCACCGTGCCTACCCAATTCTCCAGAAATATTCTTAATGGAATATATAATCTCTATCAGGCGTAGTATACATAGTATTGCGTATAGAGATCCAGTATCGGATGTCACATGCAAGGCATGGGGCTGGAATAGTGTCTGCCCCGTACGAAGCATATCTCAGATTACAAGCAACTAGTCTCTTTAAATCAGATAATCATGACCTTGTCATATTATCCCGATGGTTGCAACCATTTAGAGTACCAGTTCTGTATCCATGTGTGATCATCATCTCCATATGACTGAAGTGATACTTCCATCTTCACATCACACCCAATACACTACGATTCTCAATAAACCCAGAAGAGGCGTACACAGAACCTGTTAAAGTCCTGGACGACCAAAACCAAAGTGTATTGATTATCGCAAGTACTAACGATGCAAGTCTCAGGTTAAGACCAAATACACCTACCCTGATGCGGATTCCCATAGACACATAGTCATACTACCAATGGGATTCCGCGGTGTCTATCCAGAGGGAAGCTGTTTCCGTACCATCGGTAAACATAACCTCGTATCACACTTGCATAAGTATCCAATACTTAAATATATGAGAACTATGCCGTAACGCTTCCATAACACGCATAAGTGAAATACTAGTCTATTCCGCATTATCGATGTCCAGTCTCGATAATACTACGACTAGGGATATTTAATGATTAAACCTTTATGGATTGATATTGTCTCATATCTTATAATCCGGAAATAATCATAAGGACTTTTATCATTTATATATTCAAGTAATCAAATTACAAAATGATAAAATGCAATTTCATTGCTACATAATTAATTTGTACAAAAACCAAAATATCTTTTACAAATAGTGACGCTATGGGTCATAATTGTCTAACATACACCTCTTCTGGGTATATTGAAAATCGTAGTGTATTGGGTGTGATGTCAAGATGGAAGTATCACTTCAGTCATATAGAGATGATGATCAAGCAGGATACGGAAATAGTACTCTTTAGTACTGCAGTCATCGGGATAATATGACTAGGTCATGTTTATCCGATTATAGAGACTAGTTACTAGAGATCCGATATATGCTTCGTACGGGGCAGACACAATTCCAGACCCAGGCATAGCATGTGACATCCGATACTGGATCGCAATACGCAATACTACGTATACTACACCTGACAAAGATTAAATATTCCTTTAAGAATATTTCTGGAGATTTGGGTAGGCACAGTGCTTTACTAGAAGCCAACCATGTCTTGTAAATCGGTAAAAATGTAGTACTAGGCGTATATGTTTGGATAGTCCGACGACCGGATTTACTGCCAACATATCCAGGGATCTCATGGGTCACTTTCCGAAGATTCACCGATGACGTATGACTCGAACATAATTAATCTGGGATTAATTATAAGAGAGAAAATTAATCTAGGATTAATTACGGAGAATTTTATCTGGGATAAAATACTATTTGAAGAGAGAGAACAATTAATTTGGAATTAATCGATAAATTAATATATTCGATATATTAAACGAAATTAGATTTCGACGCAGAATTAAAATTAGATTTTAATTCGAGCAAACGAGTTAAGTTGGAATTAATTCGCTAGCGATGTGAATAGTAATTTTGCTAGACATAATTATTTAATTAAATTTGATTTAATTACGTCGCAACGGAAAATTAGTTAATTCGGAATTAGCGAACCTGAGCCCGGGATATGTTGCAGGCCCACTCGGATTTTGAATCAAGTGGGGCCTACAAGTCACATCACAAGTCACATCACTAGTCAACTTTGTCACTTTAAGTTGATGGAAGTTGTTGGTAGGTGATTGTGTGTAAAACACACAAATGTGATGGATTGAATGACATTTACCATTTTATTATTTTTGGTATATGACTTTCAATTTGGTAATTAGATTACACAACACACTTCATCTCATCTTCTCTCCCTCACTCAAGGCATTGTGCCATTTTTTTTCTCTTCCATTTGGCTTGGCCGAATCTTGCTAAGAAGATGAAGAAAAATTGTTGCAATTTTTCAAGTGCTAGCACACACAATGAGTCATAAAAAGGTGATAGGGAAACCAATCCTTGAGCTTGGAATCAACACTCAAAGCTTGGAGCTTGAAGATTAACACAAGGAGGGCTTGGCCGAAACTCAAGGAGCATAATTTTTTTTTTTTCTACACATCCACTTAGCCGATCAAAGTGAGTATTTCTGCCATCTTACTTTGCGTATTCACACATTTCATATGCTTAATTGATCTTGGTTTGACCTGGAAAACCCAACAGAGGACCTATCTAGAAAATTCACAAAACTTCTAATTTTTTCATTTAATCATTAAATATTTAACCCCTAGTATAAAAGGGAACACTATTCAGTCATCCCTAAAAAATTGGAAGAATAAGAGAAACATGAGAAGGGGAGAGAAAGAAGAAGAAGAAGAAGAAGAAGAAGAAAGAAAATGGAGGCCTCTCCCTTACCAAAAATAAAGAGGAAATAATGCAAATCAACCACAACAAGCTAGAAAGAAGGATATCAAACTTAGAATACTTGAATTGTGAAGGATATCGAGTAAGCAAGATCATCCCACGAACCGCGACTTCCTTCAGTGAAATAAAGTAATGCTAGCAAGATTCCAAATCAGTGAGTGGACCTTTTTCTGAAGTTGATTTTACTTATATGTTTTGAATTGAACTTACTTTTACGCATTTAGGGCGTTAGCCAAATTTACTTTCAAATATGTTTTGATTAAGAATGTTTTGAGAAATGTTTTAGAAAGTGATGATTTTAAAAGCATGATTTTGATGATTTTTGGAGGCATGGGGAAATACCCACCTCAGATGTAACTTGACACATATATGGAATTGACAGATACAGATATTGTGTGCAAACGCAGTTCAGGACTAGAGATGACAGATGCCCCTAGATCCCTGGTTTGAGTCAGAAGGGTAGCATAGATCCGCAACCCTGACTCCAGTTTCGTGGCTTGGGGGACGGCCAGACGTAACGCCCCAAGACCACCAGATTATGTGTATGGGGGATGGTGAGATATAATGCCCCAATGTGCTAGATATTCAGATACATATTTTTCAGATACAGATTTCTCAGAAATAGATTTTCATAAATGGATTTTAAGAAACAGATTTTTCAGAAACGATAAGTTTTATAAAGGAGTTTTCAGAAAAGATTTCCAGAATAGTTTTGTAGAAATTGTTATGTTTCGGATAAGAAAGAGATTTTAGAAAAGATTATTTTCTGGGAGAATTTTCGATTTTTAGAACCATAAATTTTCAGAAAGAATCAGTTTTCGTTTTAAATTGTCCACTCACTAGATCGTTCAAACCATCTAACCCCCCACTCCCAGTTTATTATTTTACAGGTATACCCGGAGGATGAGCTCGAGAGGATTGATACTGATGGCAGTCACTAAAGGATCTGAGTCTACCAGATCGAGTCACAGTACACTCGTAGTCAAGTAAAGTCATGTGTGGACACATGTATAGTTGTTAATATGTGTGTAATAAGTCAAGTTGTCCATGAATAGAGTTGGAAAGAGAAGTATTATTAAGAGTACAATTATGAGTTCTGATTTGCATTTCATGTTTATGAATTAGGAAATGGTCCATATGCATGAGTTTGTATCTCCAGATGAGTTTAGCAATATTGATCACAGTCAGAAAGTCGGAGGCTCAGGAGGATAGATCAGTATATTCCCTGCTGGTAGCATCTCCAGGAGAGGGATGTTACAACACCGACTCTAATGATTTCTTCTACTTGCTCTAGTGCCAGTTTTGATGGTATCTAATACCCATCACCTCCATATGCCTATCGTATATTCTCGGAGGTAAGGACTTCATAAGTGGATCGCTACATTGTCCTTCCCAGGTATCTTGTATATGATAACGTCTCCTCAAGCTATGATCTTACAAATAATGTGGTACTTGAGTTCCACATGCTTCGACTTTTGATGCGCTCTCGGTTCTTTTACTTGTGCGACAACACCACTGTTATCACATAACAACGGGATTGAATCCTCGATGTTTGGGTTAACTACCAACTTTGTGTTAAATTTTCTAATCCATATAGCTTTTTTTTGCAGCATCAGATGCTGTAATATATTCCACCTCATTGGTGGAATCAACTATAGATCCTTACTTGGAACTTTTCCAATAAACTGCGGCTTTATTAAAAGTAAATAAAAAATTGATGTAGGCTTTCTATCATCATAATCTAACTGAAAGTCAGAATCTGTATACCCTGTAATATGTAAATCACTGCCTTAATAAAAAAGAAACGTATCCTTAGTACCTTTAAGATACTTGAGGATATGTTTAACAGTCATCCAATGGTCGTTACCTGGATTAGCCTGATACCTACTAGTAACATTTACCATATGACTAATATCAAGTCTCGTACACAACATGTCATACATAATATTTCCTAAGCATGTTGTATATAGCTGACTAGACATTCTAGTCTTTTCATCTTCTGTTTGAGGACATATCTTCTTCGAAAGATGAATGTGATATCAGGAAAGGTATGTTAGCAATTTTATAATTTCTATAGTTATATTTATCTAAGATCTTATCTATATAGAAGGATTTGGATAGCCCAATCAACTTTCTTTCTATATCTCTATAGAGTTTTATACCAAGTAGATATGACGCCTCTCCTAGGTATTTAATGGAGAAGTTCTTACAAAGATATGTTTTAACACCCTACATCATCCCAGGATCATTCATATTGATCAGGATATCATCAACATAGAGTACCAAGAAAACTACCATGCTCTTGCTGACCTTCTTATAAACACAATGTTCCTCTTAATTTTTGAGACAACTTGACAATCTGATTACCTCATCAAAATAAAGATTCCAACTCCATGATGCTTGTTTAAGTCCATAAATGGACTTATTAAGTTACATACCGTGCCTGAATTTTGGCTGGAAACAAAACCCTATGGTTGTTCCATATAGATTTCTTCATCAAGAAACCCAATAAGAAAAGTTTTTTTGACATCCATTTTTCAAATATCATAATCATGGTAAGTAGAGTTAGCCAATAAAATCCTAATAGACTTTAGCATTGCTACTGGTGAAAATGTGTCATCATAATCAACACCTGGCGTCTAAGTATAACATTTAGCAAACAATCAAGCCTTGAAGGTTTCAACCTTCCTATCAGGCCCTTGTTTTCTTTTGTTAACCCATTTACAACCAACGGGAACAATTCCCTCGGGAAGTGAAACTAAGTTCCAAACTTGATTCTCATGCATGGAGTCTAATTCGGATTTCATAACTTCCTTCCACTTAGCGAAGTAAATATCTAACATTGCTTCTAAGTAGGTACATGGATCAGTCTCATCTGTAAGAAGTACATCGAGACTCTTGTCTTGTATCAGATACAAGCGATCAGGAGGTTTCAATATCCTAGTAGACTTACGGAGAGAGGATGTAAAAGGTTCTGCACCTGTATGAATTTCCAGTTTCTTTGTCGGTATATCCTCTACTGGTTGAAATTCATCAAGCTCAATCTTCCTATGATTACTATCTCCCACCAAGAATTCTTCCTCAAGAAATCTGGCGAATCAAGATACGAACACATTTTGATGCTCTGGATCATAGAATTGATATCTTTGGGAATTAGTTGGATATCCAATAAACCTAACCTTTTTCCATCGAGGTAAAAGTTTATCGTGTTGCGTCACTTTGATGTACGCAGGGCAACCCCAAACTCTAACACAGTTAAGGTTCGATTTCCTACTAACCCATATCTCATATGGAGTAGTAGAAACAGCTTTAGAGAGAACCCTATTAAGCAGATGTACAGTAGTTAGAAGAGTATAGCCCCATAAAAAGTAAGACAGATCTGTAAAACTCAACATAAATCGGACCATATCCAATAAAATCTCATTTCTCCTTTTGGATACTTCATTGTATTATAGAGTACCCGGATGAGTATATTGAGCGAGAATCTCATTCTCCTTAAGATACTATGTGAACTCGTTACTCGAAAATACAGATATATGTGTCCCAACATCTTCAAGTTCATTTTCTAAGTACCTAACTATATCTACTAACTCATTATTCCTCTCCTTGTGGTCATCAATAACAGTAAGGCTCATGTCAAGATTAGCTTGAACTTCATCATTTTCTAGTTCCATTTCTTTCAGCCTCTTAATTACCTCAACATTTATCTTCTTGATGGCTAAGATTTCATTAAACAATTCAATATACGCTACCTGAAGATCATCCACATCTACAGAATCATCATGAGAGAATTTTGAGCCAGCATCTAAATCACTAATGTTATACTCTCTCTCATCAGTCACACTAGTAGTAAAAGCCATAAAATTGCTCTTATCCTTGGGAGACTCATTAGAAGTATAGCCACCTTCTGAATCACTATGAAAGACTACTTTAACCTTTTTGACCTTATACCTTAGGTATGTGGGATACTCAAACCTAATATGCCTAAAATCTTCACACTTATGGCATTGAATAGCTTGAGGTTTGCTATCCATCTCCACTTTAGACTCTCTTTTATGATGGCTACTCTCTCTAGGTTTTTCATCCCTACATCTATCATTACCACGACCACTCTGTTGGAGTTAGTTCTTGGAGTGCCAATCCAAATAATGTATTATACATTTTATTATTTATTAATAAAATAACTATATTTTCATTTTATATCTTATTAATGGTATTGTCATTATGCAAATTAGATTGATGTATAAATATTCTAAGAATGACATCGAACTTAGAATAATCATGTAGTAATACTAGACACTAGGTGGTTCGATATTGGGATAAGTATTACTATTATAAACTATTCTTAAAGTAAATATTCCTAGTCATTGGTTTTAGAACATGGTCGAATTTCTATAACCTATAAGACTAGCACATATCGTATATTGGAATTGAAGTTCCAATGGTTTAACCTGATGTACCATGAGCTTTGGAAGCTTGTATAAATGTGTGGGTATTGGTTGGGCCGAATACTAAATGACTCACATGTGATTCCTAATAGTTGGAAGTACACACCATCATCAATAGGAATCTCCTCAAGTCGAGTAGCATATGTAATCCTTTGACTATAAGATAGCATTGATTTTGTGTGAGATCTTTCATACTTTGATGCCATGTATGTCAGAAACCTTTCATGGTCTGGCCTCTAGTGGATCGATGCACTCGTTAATCAAGTACGAATCAAGATAAGATCGATAAGATCCGTTGACCCGTATGTGTACCATAAGGAGTTTAGGTATCCATGTGAGTAAGTCAAGATTCTTAAGACTTTGGCCAAATCTGATCACCTAGGTTGGATCGCATCAGTTGTAAAGAGTCATGGACATGTCGATATGAGATATGCGCCTCGAATACTTGACAGTGTATTCTATGTTTCCTAAGCACAATTTCGATAGCCTACGACGGAAGGATTGTTAAACATATGTGATGACCTCGACTTGTATAGTTCAGAAAGATCGTTCGTGTTCTTCGCGAATTCGGAGGTGGCCAAATTGCGTACATATTAGCTAGGCTTATATGACGAACGTGTCTGAACTTAGAGAGTCTCAATATGAAGTGTACTTGTTGAGCACTTGGGTAGCCGATTAATTTTGATAAAAGATAATATTCGATATTATAATTATCAATTAAGATAATCAAGTGTTATTGGATAATATTGATTATTTACTTTGACTTAATTGGATTAATTCAATTACACAATGGCTTAATTGTAAATTCATAAAGATCTCTACCATTTGAGGATATTTTGGTAATTACAAATATGTAATTATATGTATTTTGTCTTGATTTAATTGGATTAAATCAAAATGGCAAACATTGAACTAATTAATTTCCTAATCTTTGTCTTGGTTTAATTGGATTAAAGCAAAGTGGTAGACAAAGGTAATTAGTCACACCTAATTATACATATTTAGTCAAATTAGATTAAGCCCACATAAAAGTTGATTAGAACTTTTATAAATTAAAAATTTCCTAAGTTTTGCTATAAATAGCAAGCTTAAGGAAGGTTTTAATTAAGCTTGAGAAAGGTAAATACAAGCAATTCTTGGAGAAATTAGCCTAAGTTAGAGAAGTGTTTAGAAAAGCTTTGTGAGGTCTCTACAATATTTCATCTAGGAGAAATCAAAATTGGATCTTGGAGTGAAGCTTGGTAGTATTGGAATCAAGATTGGATCTTCGAGTCAAACTTGTAAACCCTAGAAGTTCTCTAACCATTTCAACAAGGAGAAGAAGATTGGATCTTTATATCAAGCTTACTAGGTAATGCTTGATCTTCTCCAAAGATATGTTCTTCATTATTGAGTTTTCATTAGTGATACATATAATGATGAATTATGTATTGGATGCATGATTATATAGCTTAAAGTTGAAATAAGGCTAATTAATTGTGTTAGGATGCTTTGTAAGTATAAACACAATATGTTTGTTAATTAGGTCGAAGATGTTCATGTTGGACATGGAATAATCAATAAGAGCTATTGCTACCATTCTAGAATCACTTGACCACCTTTGGGTGAACTAAAATTGTTCATAAGATATTTCATAATGGGATTCTAAATTGGTTTGTGTTTTGATTCAAACAAATGTATATAAGTATTTAGAATACATGTATTCTAGTTGAATAACATGTGTTGATAGTAGTTATGATGCTAAAATTAGATTTTAGGTGCATTTGAAGTATTAGGAGAAAATTAGAAGTGTTTAGTATTGGTTTGAAGTAGAAAAATGCTCACTGCCTAGGGCACATCCTTCCGCGTCGTGACGCACACCCTTCTGCGTCGCGATGCCGAGACGTTCAGCTCTCGCAGCTGATCTTGCACTTTGGAGCGTCTCGACGCCCAAGCTCCCACATCGTGACGCGTAGAGCTAATACATACTGAAACTTCATTTTCTTCGTTCCTGAGTTTCCGAACTCCATTTTGGTCCTCGTTTTATCCCACGGACTCAAAATGAAATGTAATTTTACATAAAATATTTTAAAATACACCCATGCTAGATATCTATGGGTTACACCCACTTCCACTGCGCGGGACACTAATCCGACCCTATGAGTTTCACATCTGCCCGAACACATTTTTCTTCAACTTAAGAAATTTTTTAAACTTTTTCATGAACATAGCCATATAATTAGCGCATCATTCTCATCATCCTCATCATCACTAGATGAATCATGGGTAACTTCCTTCATGATTTTCATAGCTATATTCTTGGGCTTTCTATAACCAAGAAGTTTGCTCTCATACACCTGAAGGTTTCCTACGAGGTCCTCTAATTTTAGGCTATCTAAGTCTTTACTTTCCTTAATGGCAATAATCTTAGATAAGAACCTTTCAAGGAGAGATCTAAGGATTTCTCTACCTATCCTATTTATAGGAATAATCTCACCTAGGTTAAAGCTGGAATTAATAATATCAATAATCTCGGCATAAAACTGGTTTAAAGTTTCATCCTCTTTCATCCTAGCTGATTCAAACCCTGTAGCAAGCTCTTGCAGTCTATTATTTCTAACAGACAATGTGCCTTCATGTACAGTCTGAAGGATGTCTCATGCATCATTGGATATCTCATAAATAAATATTCTCTTAAACTCTGTGGAGAAAACAACAACATTAATGTCATTACTAGCCTTGTTGTTCCTATTGCTTGATTCAAACTCCTCTCTTGTCCAAGTCAGTTTATCTTTAGGGGAATAGACCCCATCAACACTAACCATTGGAGGTTACCACCCACATTCTACTAACATTCACACCCTCTCGTCTAGGGATTTGAGGAACGCTCTCATGTGAACCTTCCAATGAGGATATTCAGTTTCATCAAAGAAGGGAGAAAAATTCAAGGGTTGGCTTATATCAATAGTTAAGGGTCAAGAATCGAGTTCAGACTTTGATGCCAATTGAAAATTCGATTTTGTCCTAAGGTTTCGACCCTATACGAAAATATATACAATAATTTAAGACAGGTCCTAATTATTATTTCTATGGATTAAAAATATGCACCCTTAAGTCTAAACAATATGATTCAAAATAATATATCAAAGCAGTAAGAAACGTCAACACTAGATTTTATTGACAAAGTGGAAAACTCTCACGAGTAAATATAGGCTACCAACCAAATCCACTATAAGAGAAAAAATTACAATGATGGAATAAGACATATGGCAGTAACTCTACGAACTCAAATAACTATAAACTGTAATAACTTGAAGAACTCCATGAGCCCGCACCAAGCGTCCTTCTTCTGAACCTTTGAAATCTCTTAGCGGATCAACCCTGTGAACTCACAACACCAAAACTCTTATTACCAATCTTACTCCTAAAGAACTCTGAAGGCTTAGGAAATTGGGTTAGGCTTGTGTTTCTGTGTTAATGGTCAATCAAAGCTCAATCTCACCAAAACAAAGAAGACAGGAAAACCAAAGAAGTCTTATGGGTGAATTGTCAAGAAGGTTGAAAATAAATAATGTTGTAGCTCATAATAATGTGTTTCCAACCATTGATAAGGTGGCTTTATGTTTGTTTATATAGGTAGGGCAGAGATAAGTTTTTCCCTATGCAAAAATTTCTCAAAAATGCGTCCAAAATAACCCACTTACGCATAGCCGTTCGAATTCCACAAGAACGCGTGGTGAATGCGAGCAGTTCTGCAAAATCGTTCAAACGTCCAGACGACCGCACCTTGAACGCGAAGCCTCTGGACATTTTTGTTCAAACGTGACTGGAACGTACCTCGAACGTGAAGCCTCTGGAAGCTTTTATTCGAACGTCTACTCAAATGAACCACGAACGCAGAGCGTTTGAACCCAAACAAGAACGCACCACGAACGCAGACCCTGACATCTTCATCCGATATCGTCTAAATACTTGTTCAATTGCATTCAGATCTTCAAAACTCATTACAACTCAATTGAACGTGTTTTGCTACAGACATTGCCAATAAACATAGAACTAACAAAATTAAAATAAAAAATGTATTACAATATAAAAATATAATCATATTTAAATAAGAAATCTAAATAGTAGCCGCCCACAAAACCTAACTAAATTTTTGGATTTCGAGTCTATTGTTATTTGTTTTTTTTTTTTGAATTATTTTTATAAATTTTTTCATGAATTTTTTATTATTTACTATTTTCCAGGATGCAAAATCTAACTATTTACTCTTACACAGTGAATTATAAATATTATTTGTGAATTGAGAGAGAAACGAATGGGGCTTAAATATTACGTGTAAATAAATGAATTGTCTCATTTATAGTATAAAACTGACAAGATTTGGAGTATTTCAAGATCAATACCTAAAATATATGCTCAACCCACACAAAGTGTGGGCCTTATACTAATTGAATATAAAATTCGAAACTTGGTGGATGTTTATTTAAAGCGGTCATTTTACAGGACTTTGCATTTAGGATTTAACTGGGTTTAATGCTGAATTTTTTTTTATCTAAATTATAATTAATAATTATTCGATAAGAATTTATATGTAATTAATTATTAATCATCTATTACTAGTAAAGTAAAATATTTGTGATAGAAAGTTATGAAAGATCAAAATTCTATTTTATGATTCTTTTATGAAAATCACAGTATCAATAATGGCATTAATATTTACTATTAGATTATATCAATGGTACATAGAATTAAAATTTAGTTAAGATAATATCTATGAGTCACAATTTAGTTAAGATAAAATTTATGAGTCACATTTTAGTTAAGATAAAATCTCTGAGTCCACAATAACTACATTATCAATGCTGTAAAACTGCAGCAGCATTATAAAATTTTACTCATTAAAATACTCCAAAATTTTATCATATTAACATTTAGTACCTTATCAAAAATATATAAATTGTAAAAAAAAAATTCACCGATTCACCTAAAGATTGAAAGTGTATCAAATGTTTAATATAACAGTTATAACATATGTATATCCAATGTTTGATATACTTAGTACGCTATCAAAAAGATACAAATTCTTAAAAAAAATTCATTGATCCCCTAAAGATTGAAAGTGTATCAGATGTTTGATATAACAGTTGTAATAGATGTAAATCAAATATTTGATAGACTTTTTAATCGTATATCCAAGTTTCAATATTTGGATGGAATTATGAAAAAAGTTTAAGGATTTTGTCTTTTCCATAACGCGTTAAATATTGAATATAAATTGATAATTTTTCTTTATTGAAAAAGCTAAGGGAGCAGTTAAAATTGAAAACGTTGTTTAATGAAAAATCCAGCACATACAACATCAAATTGACATTATAATATTGTTTGAAGTAGAAAGACAGATTTTTTTGTTGGCACAACATGATTAATAAAATATTTTTTTGTAATATATGGACCTAGTATCATACCTAACACAAGGAAACGTTCAAGTTAAATTTTAAGTCATTTTGACTTGGTTAATGTTAGCTAAGAATTGTGGAAAAAGTAAAAAAAAGTTTTGATAAAGATTAGATTAAAATGTTGGACATACAAACTGATGTAAGAAATTGCACCATCAGCTACAATCATTTAAGGGATATCTCAACTTTGTAGTATAGTGTTTGTAAGTATAGTGGATATGTCCCCGATGTGTGGTTTGGTGGTGTAGGATTCAAGATCTCACCATGAGGTCTTGGGTTCGAATCCAAAGAGTGCGTTTCTTGTAAGAGTCTAGGACAATCAGGGGTTTTACCTACTCCGCTTAAGTCCGGAAGGGGTGATTTGGCGGTAAAATTTCCAACGATTTCAAAAAAAAAAAAAAAAAGTAGAGTGGACTTCGCATGTCAATCTCATAGAGACTTGAATTCGGAACGAATTAAATTTTATATTGATTTTTATATATATATATATTATTTTTTATTGATAATTATTAAATAAAAATTTATATATATAATTGAAAATTATAAAAATTTAACACACCTAACCTAATTACTGGATCTAAAATGTGACCTTACGTTTCAGATTGACCGATTCTCTTGGAACTTGTTTGGCTCCTTTACTAATTGAGTCATTTAATTTTTTAGGTCAGAAATAATTTTAAAATTGGCCATGTCGCATGTATTAGCCTTGATACATATATTAGTTTTGACGAAGATTTACGCCACTTCTTTATATATTATTTCATTATAAATGATAAGATAATCTGAATGTCTTAATCGTTTATATAAATATAAGATTTCGTTTGACGGATTACCATTAATTGAGCCAAAAAATAGAATGAGAATAAAACTCAAAGGCTTATAGAACCATACCCGAATGTTATAAGAAAAATACTTGAAAGCTAATAATTATTTATTCACGCATGTTACCGTGAGAAATCGAACCCAAAACCTACTATATGGAGTAAATATGTGCCTACTCATGACATAGATTAAAATTTAAGGATAAAAAGATTATAAAATCGACCTGTTCTGATACCAATTATAGGAAGCGATGGAACGATTCTCCTTCATTCTATACGTCTGCGAAGTGAATTATCAGGAGTTTTAAAAAAAAATTGTATATTTTGTTTTTGTGAATTCTACTTGATCTTCGTAATTATAACTACTCACCAAAAAAGACACATGTGAGCATGTGATATTATTCTTCTTAAGATTCTGACCAAGAACTAAATCAAAATTCTTTTGACTATGTTCTTCTGAATTTCCCTTGTTGTAGAAATAATTTCTACAACCTTAAAGTTCTACTAAAACTTCTGGCTACTAGGTTATATTCTTCATGATATGTGACCATGGGCATTTGTTTTTCACTGAATTTTCGTGAATAGAGTATCTTGTGAGATTAGAGGAAAAAAAAAAAAAAAAACCAAGTTTTGTATGTAAACTCTTATTTTTGTTAACCCTAATCAAATTAAGATTGATAAAAATCATCTTCATATTCCTAATAGGTATTCACGGCTAAGAGTGATTAATTTTGCTTAACCCTAATTAATTAGGATTTTCAGAGTTGTCTTCTAATTAAATAAGGATATTATTTTTTGTTTATTAAAATAAATAATTTCATAATAAATAAATTATCAAATAATTAATTTATTTCCTAAATTAACTACTTTAATGATGATTAGCTAATCATTGTTGGGAAATTGTATAAAATCAATTATTATATAGTTTATTTTATCAATATAAATAATAATTCATAATCATTACTTACTAAACTTGTAATTATTCAATTTATCTCTTGATCATTTAATTAGACTATCCAATTATTTCTTATAACAATTATGAGCTAATTAGGGTACTAAATAGACCAACATCTAATAATCTCGAAAATAATGATTAAACTCTTAAATAATAATCCTGAATGATTAACTTTGAGGTTATTCGACTAAAAACTCAAAGTTGCAACTCTCATTGTTGTAGACCAATTATGTCCATCAATATAATCGTTGCATATGATTTGATTTTCTACCAGTATTATAATCTACCAGTATTTTATAATTAGAGGTAGGCCATATGGTCTATTATTCCTCTCTAATTTTATCTTAAATCATTAAGAACTTTGGATTCTCTAATGAATAATATATACATTAGGTTTAAGAATATATATTTATATTGAAGCAACAAAAATTTGAGCACTCTATTATTCAATTACTGAATCAACACTTAATGAAAATATTTATCTATTCTTTATAAGTAGTGGATTCCAATATGCATTAATCATTCTAGTTATATATTAAAATGTATCTCCAAAGTAGTAAGTTATTGATCGTAATATATATCAATCTCACCAATGTAAATCAAAAGACAAAATCATATACATGTGAGTTCATATAACACTTAGGATTGAGATCCATACATATATGATCATCACATAGATAGATATGAATTTCTTTATCTAACTAATCTTCTAAAAAAAAAAACTCATCTTCTAAAAAAAACTCATCTCTTTCAAGATCCAGTCTTGTATAATCATATTATATAACTCATCTCTATTTTATATTGTGCTACATGAACGATCTAGGATTCCATCATTGTATCAAATATTAAATGGAACATAATTATAGATAAATCATAAATAAAGTACCATATTTTGTGCATACTCTATAGATTTTTTAAGATTTACTAAAATACTCTTACATATGTTGCACATATATTGAGTTTGAGATTATATAAGTAATTTAGGGTATTTCCGGTAATTTATAATTTGCAAAATCGAAATAAACATATGAATGTAAAATACTTCTCTTTATTTTTTTCAACGTTTATATATTATAGGTAGCTCTTATGACATAAACCCTAACAATCTCTCATTTGCCCTAGAGCAAATAAGACATGTCTTCCAAGCCTAAACACTTTAGATGATCTTCAAACACTTTTACTATTAATATCTTTATAAACAAATCAGCTAGGTTATTTTGAGATGCAATATTCGTATCCTTTCTATACTATCTCTTTAATAAGATGACAATTTATCTCTATATGGTTCCCTCGTTTGTAGCTTCTTGTATATTTGGAATTGGTCACTACACCACTATTATCACAATAAAATATGATTATTCATGTCTGAAATAACTTACAGATCTGTCAAGAATTTACAAAACCATATTGTTTTTGTAGCTGCTATATGTTCAACTTCCATAGTGCAATCTGCAACATAAGATTGCTTTATACTCCTTCGTACTATGACTCCACCACCAAGGGTGAATACTGATCCGATTGTAGATTTCCTAAAATCTCTATCCGATTGAAAATCAGAATTAATATATTTATACAAGATCAAATCCCGTGCAGAATACACAATCATATAATTTCCCGTTCTTCGAATATACTTGAGAATAATATTAGTGGCCATCTAGTGATCCAATCATGGATTGGATTAATATTTACTTATTATTTCTAATGTATAACAGATGTCAAGTCTTGTGTATAGGATAACATACATGATGATGCCTACTACTGAAGCATAGGAAAAGAATATAAAACAAATAACAAAGCATAAAATGCATTAACTCTTATTGGCCTCCAGTTTTCGCCGTTGTAAGAATTCTTGCATTAAAGAGATTCTATGTCATGAGTGTAACATACCAACACACAATCGATTTTCTTTTCTTTACAAATTCAAGCTAACAATATGCAGTTGCAAGAACAAAAGCAATCAGCAAAAATAAATAGGATCAAAAATAGGTACACAAACGAGAGAGGAGAAAAGAAATAGCAAGCAGCTGGCATATTGCCTTCTGCCGAGAGTTAGGAGAGTCAAAGCCAACATCTTGTAAATTGAATTTTGTTTTTGGTTATGAGTTTATGTTAATATGGATGCTTATGTTCTTATTGAAATGGTGTAGAATTAGTTATAGATTATGGATTACATTTTAGAAAACTCTAAGAGTAACTTGAAATTAGGGATCATGGATTGAATGAGTGTATTGAGATTAAATGTGTTTAGTAGTGTTGAAATTAATTAAGTTTTGTGCATTATAATATGTGTTTAAGAAATTAATTAAGTTTTGTGCATGATAATATGTGTTTAATGTGCTGAAAAGTCTAGTGGTAATTGTTGAAATAAATTTGTCAAATAGGACAGAGACCAATTAAAGTATGGGTTTAGCCTTGAGAATAATAGCGTGTGGTCGCATTCATTGAGTCGATTTTCGTGCATGATATGAATATACATGCAGGGCATGCGTAACCAATATTAGAACCCGAGCTTAATAAGTTTGACTTAAATTAATTATCATAGGAATATAGGTAATTGAATTAAATTATGGGTTTCTACCTGGCCATCGGAAGAGACTTGTAGATAATTTAGCGTTCTAGGTTAGTAATCCATCACAATTATTCAATTGAATGAAAAGTACATAATTATTGTTTTCATGCTTAGGTGAAGTTACAATCTAGGTTTTCACTTGCATAAAGTTTTCCAAAAGTTTATTTACTGTTTTCTTTAAATTTTAGTTAAGTCTTTCTTAATCAACTAAAATTAGTGAACCATTTGTTTAGTTTTAGTAAAGTGTGTATAGTTGTAGGAATTAATATGATAAATAATAAGTTCTTGTAGGTTTGACATCCGACTCTTTTATCACAATATTATTTACGTGATACGTGCGCTTACATAATGTGTAAATCACAAATAATGCAGCATTTCACTGTACGCTAAAGTAAAATGATGTTCTGCTGGCACAGCCAAAAAGTGATTAATGGAACAAATAAAATTCCTATAGAAATTTAATAAATCTGATTTAATGGGAGAATTAGAATTATCTACCTCAAGATGCACTGATTTTAACATAAAGTTGCAATAATTTTAGGGGAATATTTATTTGTGATATTATAGTGATATTTATGCTTCAAATAATTATATATTATAATCTCCCTTTAAAATATATAACTGTTTGAAGAAAAAATATTACTAGAATGTCACTAAAAAATATATCCTTAAAAATGTCCTAAAATTGTGATGGGTAAATATATGAAATGCAATCAGAGTTTGCCATTAGAAATTTGTTATTATATAAAGCGTTTGTTATAGAATTTGATGAGCTTTATAATACTTATAAACTAATTTATATTCTTAAACAATACTTCAAAAAGTGAATTAATGTTTGCAATGCCAGCTTAGATGTAATATTCGAGGGTATGAAATTTTATAAAAGAAATTTGAATTAAATATTTTTTCTTTGAATTTATAAACATATAAATTAAGAAGCATTCTGTTGACGGCTGATTTTGGTCTCAGGGCAATATGAGAATATTACACCCGAGACAATCCTCCCTCAATAGTGAATTTGTTTGGTTATGGGGGACCAAAAGCAAACTTAACAAAAGACAAATAATACGCCAATCGACAAAGAGATTTAACGTGGTTCGGCGGATCTTGATCCGACCTACGTCCACGGGCACAAAAATGATGATGTTTTTATTACTCAAACACGCTTCTCAGCTCTGCTTCTTGTTTTTTACAAGTCTGATAATAATGATTCTGATGCTGATATTGGTTCTCTTTTTCTATTCTCCTCCTCTTAAGCATACTCTACCCTCCTATTTATAATAGTGCAGAAATCAGATTCCTTCTTTTACAAGGGTTTCCTAGTTGAAACTTTCCCTTTCCCATAAGGATTCCTAGTCAAAAACTACATTTACTTCCTTTATCATACTAGGACATTGACTTACTAGTTTCCCCATGAAAGTAGGATAACTTATTATCTTATCTCGTATGGATAGAATGCCTTATTTTCCCGAACATGTCTTGCCCTATGCTCGGTCTTCATGTGGTCGGTCATAATAGTCTTTTGTACTGAGAATGCTGCTGTCGACCTGATAATTGCCCGGTCATCTTGAACTCAAGTGCTCGGTCACTAACCGTAAAGTTCCCGGCCCCTTACTGTTGACTCTTTAGTGGTCGGGTCGGCATTAATAATCTTGACTGAGAAGTGAATTACCTTTTTTACCCCTGTCGTGCTGCTTAAATAATATAGTGCCTGAAAACACCATCAACATTTGTCCCCTAGTTCTCGGTTCCAACGAGTATGCAAGTTGGTGACGGGAACTATATAAAGATGGTGTGCTGATCGCCTTGCTGGTGGTCGCTCCAGAAATCACAGAGAAATTGCCTTCGCCATCAACTAAGTCTTCTGTTTCTATCTTCATATCCTCGGTTATTGGAGATGCTGATCCTACTCAGAACGATTCTCTACCTCAAAGCAAATTGCTTACTTGGGTCATTCCATCAGGAGATGAAGTTCCTCTTGTTGTCCAAACTAAGAATGACTCCTCCTCTGTAATATCTGTACCAGAGATTTAGAGGTCCTGACCCCTGACTGATCCAATCTTGATTGTGAGGAGAAAATTTTGCCTCTGAGCTAACGATGATGTGTTCGGTGGCATGTGATCATGTCTCGAGCTGTGACATATGCTCGGACATGAGGGAATGTTACGTCCTCAGTCCGAAGGACTGACTCGGTGAAATGCAACTCGACCCCGAATGAAGAGAGGCACTTGGACTTGGGGGAATGTTACGTCTCCAGTCCGAAGGGCTGATTCGGTGGGACGTAACCCGACCCCGAATGAAGAGAGGCACTTGGACCTGGGGGAATGTTATGTCCCCAGTCCGAAGGGCTGACTCGGTGGGACGTACCCCGACCCCTAGCTGAGAAAGGCACTTGGACCTGGGGGAATGTTACGTCCCCAGTCTAAAGAGGTAGACTCGGTGGGACGTAACCCGACCCCGTGAAGAGAGGCACTTGGACCTGGGGGATGTTACGTCCCCAGTCCGAAGGGCTGACTCGGTGGGACGTACCCCGAGCTGAGAAAGGCACTTGGACCTGAGGGAATGTTATGTCCCCAGTCCGAAGGGCTGACTCGGTGGGACGTACCGAACCCCGAGCTGAAACAAACATCGATCTCGGCAATACAAGAGCAGACCCGAGCCTGAAAGAAAACATCTGACCTCAGCGGAATGAATCCAGCCTTGAGTCGATTAACCAAGCGGCCTCGGCGGAATGAATCCAACCCCGAGCCGATTAATCAAGTGGCCTCGGCGGAAAGAATCCAGCCTTGAGTCGATTAACCAAGCAGCCTTGGCGGAATGAATCCAGCCCTGAGCCTATTAATCAAGTGGCCTCGGCGAAAAGAATCCAGCCCCGAGCCGATTAATCAAGTGGGACTTATTCAGAAGGGAAGTGATTCAACCTTTTAAAACCCTACCGAATCTGACACGGGCGTCCCATTACCAGACCAGTGAAAAACAAAAACAAATCTCTGGAAAATAAAATTAAAAGGCGGGGGCGACTTATCGCTTATCCCAAAACAAAACGTTTCGCAAGTGTAGGCACTGTATTTTTGCATATAAGTCCCTATGATGAGTCTCATTTGGAGGCACTACCTTTTAAGTCACGGAAGTCACGAGAAAAGGACGTCGGAATGGGAAATTCAGAATAAGTACGTCATCGGATTCATTTCACAAGTTCACTGTTTTCGTTCGTGTTGCGTTCGTTACTTCGTTCGAACGTCAAATAGATTGCGGGCGTTCGTGCCGCGTTCGAGGAAGCGTTCGAACGATGTCGGTAATTCTGGTTTTGCTGCTAGCCTCACACCCAAGCCCAATTAACCCACCAAAGCCCATAAAACACATCCCAATTAATAAGACACATTTAAAACACATGGGAAATTAAATTAAATCTTAATTAAATTAAACATTGAATTAAATAAAATATTTAAACCATTTACCAATTAAATAAAACATAAAATATAATCATACCTAATTAAGACAAATCAAATATATTAACTTCATACTAAATTAAAAAGATGCCATGCCTAATTAAAATCAATCATAACCAATTAAAAATATTGTATTCCTAATCTAGCCAAATTTGTCCCCCATCAAATCCCTTGCTTTCCTTGTCCAACACCAAATCAAATCCTCCCTTTAATTCCAAATCCCTTCTTGTGAGACAAGGTGAAGCCCTAGCCATTCTCTATATAAACAACACCTCTCCAAGGCATTCCCCTCCCCGAGGGCACGCCCATTACAAGAAAAGAAGAAAAGAATTTCCAACCCATTTCCCCTAGCTCATTCACACAAGAAACACCCAAGCTCATACACACAACTCACACGAAAATCACAACACCCACAAGAAACACCCAAAGCTTATTGACACAACTCTCCCTCACTCTCAATAATCGAAGATCACAAACCAAAGAACCCTCATTGCTTTGACCAAAACACATCCCGAACAGCCCCTTTACCTCATCAAAAGAGCCCCCGAACCACACCATAACACCACCAAAAAGCACACCCAAAACAGTAGCCAAAACATCCCAAGAACAGTAACTAAAATACAGCAGCAGAACAGTAGCAAAACGGCAGCGAATCGGAGTCAAAAGCAGCAGCAAAAGACGAAGAACGATGACTCCAAACGGTGAGACAACGAACGAGAGCAGTGAACAGTGAACCGGAAGAGTTACGGAGCATCCACCCTTCCGACGATCATGTGCCGTACATCCGAGAGGTGATTTAAAAGGTTAGACCTGAGGGTACTTTTCACACTCATCTTTATTTGATTTTTGTTATTTATCTTGATCGTATTTTAATTATTTGTTGAATCTTGTTTGTGTATGATGTGTGTTGTGGGTATTGGATGAATGGAAAAGTGTCGTCTCTTGTGGTATATAGGATGGAAACCCGGACGTAAATTACATAGCCAATTCCGAATGGACGGTAGTATGATCTATACTCGGGATACAACTCCACGTACCACTTGAGTAAACGGCATACTCTTTTGTTTTATGTTGCTTCGGTTTATTTATTTTTCATTATTTGAATTCTGCATGTTACTTTTGTATATGTGATACAACTGAGCGCATGGGCTTAGTAAGTCGGATTAAAGGTCCCCTATTTGGAGGGGTTAAAATCCTTTACCACGATGTTTTGCCGCGCCGGTTGATGTGTGTTCGGTTGAACGCAAGATATGTTCAATCGGATATACTAAGTTTGATATGATTGTCTTTATTTTTATATGCATTGAGATAAGCGCATGGGCCTAGTAAGTGTGATGAAAGGTCCTCTAATTGAAGAGGTTAAAATCCTTTGCCACGATGCTTCGCCGCGCCTCGTATTTCGCTATTTAATTTTTTATGTATGTATTGCATCACATTTTGTGCATCAGGACAGTTCCCGTTCGAACGCGTTATCAAACGCTATACGAATGCGACCCTTCTGTTTTCCGTTCGAACGCGTTTTACAAACGCTACTCAAACGCGCATGTATTTTGTTTCATCAGGTCTGGATCCGTTCGAACGCATTATCGAACGCTATACGAACGCGAACCTTCTGTTTCCCGTTCGAACGCGTTTTACAAACGCTACGCTAACGCACACGCACTTTCTTAGTCTTAGCATGCATCATCTGGTCTGGTTCCGTTCGAAGTGTTCTCGAACGCTACGCGAATGCATACGCACTTTCTTAGTCTTATCATACATCAGGTCTGGTTCCGTTCGAACGCGTTCTCAAACGCTATACGAACGCGAACCTTCTGTTTACCGTTCGAACGCATTTACGAACGCTACACGAACGCGCACACACTGAACTGAGTCTGTCTCATCATATTCATGCATAATTGCCTCTTGGTTGATATTTCTTGTATTATGTAGCCAATCATATTATTTGTATTCCTGCATTTATCCATTCTATGTGTTCTTGGGATGATATTCAAGCATGATTAGGCTGTTAGCATGTTATTTGGTTAATATGTTCCTGAGATAGTATTCAAGCATGACTAGGTTGTTCTTAGTTTTCCATATCATATAATTGAGAAATGTTCATGAGATTGCCATGAGATGTTGCATGTTGTGATGAACTTGTTGATGTATGCATGTGAATTTAGAAGCATGATATTCTTGGAAATAAGTGTTACTTAAACTTGATTAAATTATTACATAAATCCTTTCATTACAAGTGACATAAGTAAGGGACCATTCCGAACCCAACGGTTTGAGGTGTTCCCTTGCGAGGGGTGAGTGCGGCCTTAAATCTCATTTTCCCGGTTCACACCGGGTGGCGACTCCATCGTACTCCGGTTTAGTCCCATGTGGCTACTCCGTACTCCCGACCGGGCCGCGAGCCCGGGACAGCATGCGTCGCCCAGATCCTGTGTCCCCACAGTCTGGCGACTCCACTGGGGATAGAGAATCGGCCCCGAATATTGTCTTGTAATATTTGGATTTATGTTTTAATTGACCGTGTCTATAGTGGATAAAATGGGGGTTTAATCAAAGGCATTTTAAGGCTAGGTAATGGTTTAGTGTCTTCCTTCATTCACTACCTTTCTAGAAGGAAAAGCTGTGAAGGCACCTATATGGCCATCTACTCGTAGCCTATTGTGATGGACTAATTTGGAGGACTCGTTGTTTATTCCTGACACCAAGCGATAAGAGCCTAAGAGGCTTGGGTATTTAAGTGAGCCTCGCTCCACCTTCCCTCTGGGGAATCTACAACGGGAAATCCATTTGACAGTCCGTCACACACCATAGCTCATTGGCACATACCTTAGTGTATAAAAAGGGTGCGCTCACTTGGTTACTCGAACCCTTGATTGGGTAGACCTAGTTGTGGGTCATCCTTCGCCGATGAGAGCCTTTGTCTACACTCTTGCGAACCCACCCATAGACTGGGGTTGTATGGTTAAAGTAACAATTATTTCCTTGAGTATGTGCTTGTGGACCATCCTCATTTGGATGCAGTTGGACCATTGTCAGAAATGCGGACTTGTTGGGCCATTTAAATTGGGACAAGAACGTATTTTATGACGATTGGGCCAAAGGCTTCTAAGTGTTGATGGGCCACTTTGTGCTTGTGTTCGGAACATTACCATTTGGATTTAGGTTGGCTCTTTTGCCATGAGATGTGAACTTGTTGGGCCATTTAACTGGGACGAGTTCACTCTTATGACAGTTAGCCCAGAAGCTTCTAAAATGATAACGTGCCGATTTGTTTGAAATTTTTAGTTGATTCAGTATGTTATATATAGTACATGCATCTCATGCACCCCATGCATACATACATCATGTTAACCCTTGTGTTTTGAAAGCCATCATAGATTCCCGTTGGGTTAGAAAAAAGGGAAGACTCACCAAAATACTGAGAACAGACATGAGTGAATCAGATATTGAGGTATCCCGGATAGATCAGTTGGAAAATGGTTTCGCCAAGATTACTGAACAGTTGCAAGCCTTGACTACTGCCATGACAAATATGGCTGTGCCCCGTGCTGGGGGAAATTCTGAGAATGTGAGGGCGAGGAGCCTCCGAATGGGTTGGGGGATGATATCCCCACTTTTGATGATGACATGGCAGAGTATGCAACAGGCATAGTGATTGGGTCTCAGGCAGAATTTCAGAAGCTTCGGGATCAGGTTGAGTCAGTTACCCGTAAGATGAAGGGTAAGGACGAAGAATTACTAGACTATGAGGCGATGGCTTTTGAGGAACAGTTGCATGCTCAGTTCAAGATGCCGGATATGGCCAAGTTCAATGGGAATGGGGTTCCGAGGGTCCACCTCCGACAATATGTGTCAGTTATGAGTTCAGTGGGCCTAACACAGGGACAAGCTCAGAAAATGTTTGGGATGTCACTTGAGGGGGCACCCGTAGTGTGGTACCAAAGCCTTGAAAGAAAGGTTAAGGAGGATTGGAGGGAATTGGCAGATGTATTCCTGAAACAGTATGTTACAGACTTAGAGATTGATTTGTCACTTCATGATTTGGAGAACACTAAGAAAAAGCCAGAAGAAAGCTTCAAGGAGTATGTAGACCGCTGGAGAAGCCAGCTTCTGAAAATGCAGACTCGGCCCTCTGAGAAGGACCAGATTAAAATGATCATCAAGGGCACTAAGCCCTCGATCTATGGCAAGTTGAGGAGGATGACTTCAACGATTGCGGATTTCCGACAGTTGAGGGAAACTGTCATGGATATTGAAGAAGATGAGGCCGAGAACAAGAAGTTTTATGGGCAGAATAGAAGGAATTTTGGGGGACATTCTGAAGCCAAGTCTTCCAGTGCTGAGGTCACTGCCATCAGGAACAGACGTTTCTCCAACTTGCGTAGACCTCTATCAAAGGTGTTTGAGAAATTGAAGATGCAAGGACTTCTGAAACCCTTGGAACCTAAACCACTCCCCAGCCTTGTGCCGCACTACCTTGACTTGAACTTATTCTGTTATTTTCACCAGCAAAAGGGTCACGAAACAGACAACTGCCCCCGCCTTAGGCATGATATCCAAGACCTGATTGACACCCACAAAATACCTGACCCAGAAAGATAGCAACCCAGCACACACAGGAATCCTCTACCAAATTACCACTATGTCCCACCACCATGATCAACTTTGGCTTGCCTTAAACCTTTGTCCTCCAAACCCTCAACCACCAAGCTTCTCACATGGGGATAAGGGATAATAACAACGAAGAACCAGAGGCTGAGGAAGAAGGCACTGCTATTTCTCCAAGTTTATCTTGCATTTTTAATAAATACATTGATTTTGTTTGCTTGTTCGAACCTTTTCTCAACAATAATAAAGAAGTTCACTTCGCTTACTTGCCTGAATCTCAACTTCTCAACTTGCAACATGAGTGCATGTGACAAAAGCATTCGATCTTGGTACTATGATACTCAGAACGTAGGGAATCCTCAGAAGAAGCAAGCAGAAAAGATAAGTTGGCCATTCAGAAATTGGGAAATGAAGACAGTGAGACTGTTAGACTTGGAAAGGGAATGAGTTCACAGAACCAATTACTGTAGACAGATTGAAGCAGTACTTTGCCTAAAGAAGAGAAGACCGGGCTGTCAGTAAGGGAATTGACCGAAGACCGAACCCAACGGGATAGGAAACTCATGCATACATACATAAACGTAACACATTTTGCATCCTTTTTTGTGTTTGTTTTGTTTTATATTAACAGGTTTCGAAGAAAGAAAGAGAGAAAAGCAGCAAAGGCAAGCTAGTCAGAAACAGCAACAGTACAGATTCAGGAACGAATCCAGGGAATAAATCTCTCAGAATTTGGAATGAATCCGGGGAATGAATCTCTCAGATTTTGGAACGAATCCAGGGAATGAATCTCTCAGAATTTGGAACGAATCCAGGAATGAATCTCTCAGAATTTGGAATGGATCCAGGGAATGAATCTCTCAGAGTTTGGAACGAATCCAGGAATGAATCTCTCAGAATTTTTGAACGAATCCCGGGAATGAATCTCTCAAGAATTTGGAACGAATCCAGGGAATGAGTCTCTCAGAGTTTGGAATGGATCCAGGGAATGAATCTCTCAGAGTTTTGAACAAATCCAGGGAATGAATCTCTAAGAATTTGGAACGAATCCAGAGAATGATCTCTCTCAAAGATTTGGAATGAATCTGGGGACTGAATCTCTCAGATTTTGGAACGAATCCAAGGAATGAATCTCTCAGAATTTTGGAATGAATCCAGAATGAATCCCGAGGGTCGAGGCCCACATCAGTATCAGTTGTGATGAATCCCGAGGGTCGAGGCCCACATCAGTATCAGTCTGGGGGCGAGGCCCATATCAGTAGCAGTTAGGGCCGAGGCCCACTTCAGCATCAGGTTTTTTGAATGAATCTCTCAGATTTTGGAACGAATCCAAGGAATAAATCTCTCAGAATTTTGGAATGAATCCAGGAATGAATCCCGAGGGTCGAGGCCCATATCAGTATCAGTTTGGGATGAATCCCGAGGTCGAGGCCCACATCAGTATCAGTTTGGGGGCGAGGCCCATATCAGTAGCAGTTAGGGCCGAGGCCCACTTCAGCATCAGTTTTGGGGATGAGTCCCAGGGTCGAGGCCGACATCACTATCAGTTTTGGGGATGAGTCCCAGGGTCGAGGCCCACAACACTATCAGTTTTGGGGATGAGTCCTAGGGTTGAGGCCCATTGCATCACAAGCCGAGAATGGCACTCCAAGAATGGAAACACGGTTCGGGAATGGACCACCTCACGTAACCGTTCGGGAATGGACCACATCACAGCGGTTCGGGAATGAACCAGGTCGCAGCACCTCACCACCCAATCAACTCAACACGTGGAAAGTCAAGTGGTAGTTGGCGCGCCAGGTAAGTGAAAATGCATTGCATAACTTTGATAGGATTGTCACTGTTGCACATTACACAAGTGTAGACAACAGGAGCTGGGCGACGCCGTCCTAGGCTCGCGGCCTAGCTGAGAAGTATGAAATAACATGGAGTCGCCACCCGGTGTGAACCGGGACAAAGATTTAAGGCCGCACTCACTCCTCGCAGGAGAAGACCTCAAACCGTTGGGTTCGGAAGGTCTCTTACTTTATGATATCTTGTAATGCTTGTGATTTGTGTAATATTAACCAAGTCTACTTAGCATGCATGCTCAAGGGTACTTAGATCTAACATGCTTTCATCTAAATATTCCATGCAACATAACACAACGTGTACATTGAATCATTACATTAACATGTATAAATCATTACCCAAACGTATCATAAACTAATAACATGCATAAAGGACAACCTAAATATGTTTTAACAAATAAATAACAAACTAAACTAAATCATGCTTTAAGTAAAATGCTCAAATACAAATTCGGATGAGACGAGATATGTGTATCTTAAGTGGTACGTGGCATTGTATCCCGAGTGCAGACCGCACTACCGTCCATTCGGAATCGGCTATGGAATTTACGTCCGGGTTTCATCCGATATACCACAAGCAAGAACACATATTCCATTCATCCGAAATCACATCACATACTAAGTCATTATTTCATGCGAATAAACTCCAAACAACATGCCAAACTAACTATTCAAGCTAAACACATGCTTTCTAATTCATTATTTCATGCGAATAAAAATAACAAATTAACTAAGAAATAAATGATGATAAATAAGATAGGTGCCCTCAGGTCTTACCTTTTAGTCGCATTCCGGGAGTGCGTTCCACGGTACCGGAAGGGTTATCATCCCACTATTCTCACCGATCCGTTGTTTCCGCTGTTTTGTCCGGGTTCGCCATTTTCACTGTTTCCACAGGTTCACAGTTTCTGCTGTTTTGTCCATTTTCAATGGATCCGCTGTTTCTACCGTTTTTGCTGTTTTCACACTGTTTTCACCCGCGGTACAGTTTACCATTTTTTCTGTTTTCTCACTGTTTTGACTCGCTTTTCTCGCCGTTTCACTCGTTATTTTCACTCATCATTTTTCTGTGTTTTTTTCCTCTATTTTCACTCGCTGTGTTCTTTCTTTTTTCAACTCAAATTCTCTTTCTCTCTCTTGGGTTATTATTCTGGGTTTTGGGCTGTTTTCAGTGGGTTATTCACGTGGGTTTGAAGGGTTTAAAGCAATGAGTTAGGCTATTTGTGAGGTGGGGCTGAGTGAGTGCAAGGTGTCAACATGCGTGAGTGTGTGCTGTGAAGAGTGTCAACGTGTTAAAGAGGGCTGCTCACTTGTGCATGGGTTGTGTGTGCGTGAAGGGGTTCACGTGGTGTTCTTGTGTGCTAGGGTTGTCTTCACGTGGACAGTGAAGATCTGAAGGGCGTGAAGCATGCTCGGTCAGGAGGCTGCAGTGCTCGGTTCCAGTGAGCAGAGGGGTTAAGGGGGTGGTCTGCTTGCGTGTATGGTGGCAGTGAGAGTTGGTTTAGGATGTGAAGTGCTGGCCATATGTGTGGCTGGTTTGTAGTATAAGCTTGGTGGCTAGGTAATGACGTGAAACAGTGAGGTGCATGGAGTGTGTGTGTGCGTGAAGGGTTGAGAGTTAATGTGGCAGTGAGGCTATCAGGGACATGTTGAAGATGGCTTTTGGCGTGAAGTGTAAGCATGGAGGGGATAATTCATGTGAAGTCTAAGGGGTTGCAAAGGGGTGAGACTGCATGCACATTCATTGTGCAGTGAGGGCGTGAATAGGGTTCCAAAGGGGCGGCGTGTAGTGGAGTGAGGTTCAGGCGTGATGGGCTGCTGATGGTCTAGGGTTGTTTGCCGAGAGAGTGTGAAGGATACTGAGCTGTGAAGATGATGATGGTGGAGGGTTGTTGGAGTGTAATACTCACGTGTGCGTGGGGACTGGATGAAGGGTTTCATGGCGGCAGTTCATGGGGATCTCATGGGCGTGCAGGTCTACATTCCTTTGTGTAATGTGCTCGGCAGTGGTGCAGTGGCTATTTTGTGATATGGATGGGCTGTGAGAGGCGTCGGGGGGCTGAGTGTGTGCTGAATGAGCTAGGTGTTGGCAGTGACGTGTTGTTGAATTGCGG
The DNA here is from genome assembly GCA_019454045.1 of Zanthoxylum bungeanum. Classification (NCBI taxonomy): domain Eukaryota; kingdom Viridiplantae; phylum Streptophyta; class Magnoliopsida; order Sapindales; family Rutaceae; genus Zanthoxylum; species Zanthoxylum bungeanum. The sequence goes on from SKCR01040030.1 coordinate 55,506, forward strand.
TGTCTTTGTGCGTGAGGGTGTTGAGTGAATGAGTGGAGTTGATGCGTGAGGGTTGTGAAGTTGAGGGGTGTGGACGTGGCTGTGTGGAGGTTGTGTTTCTGGTACTGATACTGTGCGTGAGTTCTTTACATGTGCATGAGGGTTGATGGGTGAAGGCCAAGCGTCAAAAAATTCCGGGGCAAGTCGTGAAGATGATGAGTTAAGGGCAAGGTCTTGAAGGCTCACGATGCATGGTGATGGAAGGCTGCTGTGAACTGCCCGTGCTGTCGGCTGTGATGATTTTTTTTGAAGAAATGAAGGGCTGATTCCACGTGAAGGATCTGATGCAGTGAGTTGTGATCGTGTGCAGTGTATGGGGTGTTGATGGGGCTTCACATGGGGGCTTTGTTTGCTAGTCTTTGGTCTTTGAATAATGCATGCATGATATGGGTTCTTGGATGGGTATGGCAAGCGGGGCATATGAATAAAGGTTATGGTGTTTTGTGAAAAGGGGGCAAATGAGCTGGTTTCACGTGAAAGGGCATGGGGCTTCTGCATGAGTGGGGTACATTGAATGGAGGGGTATGATTTGTTTGATGGTGGGTTATTGAAATAAAAAATAAAAAGAAATGGGAATTGGGTGGATAAAAATAGGTGATAGCTGAAAATGGGTTATTTGTGGGGAAATATTAGAGACAGAGAATATGTGAGAGAGAAAGAGCGAGGAAAAGTTCCGAGCGAGGGATAATTCTGAAAAGGAAAAGGCGACGACGAACCCGAAGCAAAACAAACGAATAAAATCCATCAAAAAAGTCAATTCTTGACTTTGCCCTTCCGGCGACCGCTTTCCGCAACTTCCGCAACTAAAAAAAGTAGTGCCTCCATTCGAGGCTCATCATTGGGCTGATATGCAAAAATGCAATGCCTACAGTCGCCCCCACTTTGATGGGATGTTCAGTGTGTTGCCAGTGACAATCCTATCAAAGTTCGTGCAATGCATTTTTACTTACCTGGCTCGCCAGCTGCCACCTGACTCACCTGTTGCTTCGAACTGAGTTAATGCTGCAGGGGACCTCGATCCTGGGACGCATCCCAATACATGCAACTGACAACGGGGGTACTCGACCCTGGGCACCTCGACCCAACACCGCTGACAAATAGGGACCTCGCCCTGAAATGATGATGTAGTGGGTCCTCGACCTGGGCACCTCGACCCGGAACTACAACAGACAACGGGGGCACCTCGACCCTGGGCACCTCGACCCAACACCGCTGACAATAGGGACCTCGCCCTGAAATGATGATGTAGGGGGTCCTCGACCCTGGGCACCTCGACCCGGAACTACAACAGACAACGGGGGCACCTCGACCCTGGGCACCTCGACCCAACACCGCTGACAATAGGGACCTCGCCCTGAATATGATGATGTAGTGGGTCCTCGACCCTGGGCACCTCGACCCGGAACTACAACAGACAACGGGGGACCTCGACCCTGGGCACCTCGACCCAACACCGCTGACAAATAGGGACCTCGCCCTGAAATGATGATGTAGTGGGCCCTCGACCCTGGGCACCTCGACCGGAACTACAACAGACAACGGGGGCCATCGACCCTGGGCACCTCGACCAACACGCTGACAATAGGGACCTCGCCCTGAATATGATGATGTAGTAGGCACCTCGACCGGGGCGCCTCGACCCAATACCGATGTAATAGGGACCTCGCCCTGAATATGATGATGTAATGGATCTTCGACCCTGAACTGGTACTGATGTGAGGCTTCGCCCCCAGCTGATATGAGGCTTCGCCCCTAAGCTGACATGATATTCTATTTCACACATTACATCACTTCTCACGAGATAATCTTTGATAGATAGACATATCTTATCCTCAACGAATGCTTTCGCGTCGAAACCGAAGAACCTTCAAAGTACTCGACATACTCAAACCCAATCATCTGAACATGTGATCTGAGCTAGACCCCATGTGTGTGTGTGCCAAGGCTCTTTCGCAGCTTAGTCCTTAAGTAGCCAACTTGGTGATTTCGTTTCAGAGAATCGAACCAGTGGGTCTAACCAACCTGGATGTCTTAATCACATTCCGTGATTACTTCAGCATACTCAACATGATATGGGTTCATCTTTCTCTTTGTCTCTTCTTTTCTTCTTTCCTTTTCTTTTTTCTCTTTTCTCTTTTTTTTTTTTTTTTTTTTTTTTTTTTTTTTTTTTTTTTTTTTCTTTTCTTTTTCTGACACACCTACCCTTTAAGGTAGCATTTCTCCTCATGGTGGTCCTAATACTCGCCCATGGGTAGCTTCACGCTTATCGGTTATAGGTTGTCTATTTTTTTTCTCAGAGACATTTTTTTTTTCTTTATTTCCAACCATATCATATATCATAGCATCAGCAAACAAGTGTGGACATTCAGGCAAACGGTCATTCACCAATACATCATCTCTTCAACTAGTCACCTAGCTAACCACTCAGGCCTCTACTGCTAGGATCCCATAATCAAGTGTTCGTGAGTCTAACTGAGATCAATCCATTCAGGATACCGGAAGAGAGCGTGTCTCGTACTTATCGTTTCTAGGGTTTCCCCTACAGCATTCAATGTCATCACTGGACATATGTCTAACTATCAAATACTTCTCTCACTCATCATTTTTTTTTCTTCTTCTTTTTTTTTTTTTTTTTTTTTTTACTTTGGATATATGTCTGATCATGTTGAGGAGAGCAATGCCGAGCTGAATTTATAGGACCTGCAAAAGAGGTGAATAATAATTGCAATAATATATTCCACTGAATGACGGTTAGCTAAATCACAAAAGAAGTCATCAGAAGTCAAGAAAGGCCATCGGATCATGTCTGCAAAAACAACAAGAGAAATCGTGAGATGTCAAAAAGTTGTGGATTCGTTCCAGGAAAATAACAGAAAATAACAAAGGAGACGGATACGTAAAAAAGCTGTGGATTCTTTCAACGAAAATAACAGAAAATACCAAAGGAAGTTCTAAAATGTCAAAAAGTTGTGGATCTCTTCCACTTCAACATGTCGTGAATGGTCCAAACAGTTATAGATTTCTGCCACCATTAATGAATTATCTCCCATTCTTGTGATTGCCAAGCACCAATCCCTCTGTCTTAACTTGCTCCGCCTTTGCTTCCACCTTTCAGTATTAACTTCATCGTCTCCAGCCAGACAGGACCGAAATTCTTCTGTCAATGTGGCTTCATCGTCGTCCTTAGTACTCGCGCCGCTTTTTGATTTTCTGATTCTTACTGCTTTCTCTCATTTCTCCTTTTTCTTTAAATCTGCAATACAAATAACAAAATAAATACGTGCATGGATGTGTAGGTATGCAAGTGTAGAGGTCTTCCCTGTTCATGATGAGTTGGATCCTTATTGTGCTCCTTGGCACCATATGTCTCTGTCGTCTCTTGTTGGTTCTCTTCTTTTGCTTGAACCTACAACAAAACACCAAACAAGGGATGCAAGTTCGTGTATGCATGGATGAATTTCCTATCCCGTCAGGTTAGGTCTTCCTCCAATTCTCTTGGTGACTGCTCAGTCTTCTTTTTCCCCAGCAAAGTGCAGCTTCAATCTGCTTACGTCGACCAACTCGGTGAACTCCCAAATCTGGTAATCTCAATGCCTTGTTTCCCAATCTTCTGTCTTTTCTGCTTACTCCTTCTGAGAATTCTCCGTGTTCCAGATACCTGAACATCACGATACCAAGGCTCCCCGTCATCGACTCCACATCCAATATCCTTTCTGTCTCATACACTGGTTTGCTTGCAGTTGTCAGCGCAAATGGTCTCATCACCAATTTCTCTGGATTTTCTCAAGCCGTAGCTAGTGTCACCAATGTGTCTGTCATCTGATTTGATGAAATTTGCAATCAGGAATAGTCTGTGCCAGACTTCTGAGGTATAACTCATATGGCTTCAACCATTCTTTCTTTAACTCCAATTCTCTTTGCATCTTCAATTTTTCAAATATCTTTTACAAAGGTTTTACCCAAGCTAGAGAATTGTCTGTTTCTGATAGGAGCAGCCTCTGAGGAAGTAGACTCGGTCTTTGAAGGTTTCCCAATGATCTTTTCATTCTGGTTGCACAAGTCTCTGTTACTAGCTGTATAGGGCACAGTCAAACTGGTCACATCATTGTTCAGGACTTGTAACTGCTCAACAATCTCGGCTACCTTGGCTTCCAATCAATCTAGGCAGGATTCTTCGTTGACTGACTTCACTCATACTGGTTGACGATTCTTTTGACGGATCTTTCTTCTTTCCAAATCCAACGGGAGTCTACTATGGCTTTTAAGACAAAAATGGTTAACATGATGCATGTATGCATGACATAATGTATGATGTAAACATATTCAAAAATAATTTACATTAATTGGCCCGTTATCATTTTAAAGTATTCAATCACACTATTGCGCAATGCAAACTTGTCCCAGTTGAAAG
>SKCR01040031.1:0-78711 GCA_019454045.1 Zanthoxylum bungeanum
AAAGAAGAAAGCTTGGAAAATCCTTGATTTTGTAAGTTTTTCTTTAAAGCTTTCAACATGAAAAATATTTCTAACATGCTTAGCTTCAACTTGTGTTGCTTCAACTTGTGTTATTTCAAAGTGGTGGGACTTTTTTGGTATTGTAAAGAATGAATTAAAGTAATGGATTTAATGGATTTGGTGAAATTGGTCAATTTGATGAAATTGTAAAATTAGGGTTCTTAACCCATTCCAAATTTGGGTCTTTTCATAAATGTGATGTATTGTGGTGTGTATATGATGCATATTAATTTTTGAGTTGATTGGATTTGATCTTGGCATGTTTTGAACATAAAAGGACCAAATTGCAAAAACTGACAAATATGGGGTGGTTTCGGCAATTAGACAAAAAATGGGATTTTTGTTGCAATCCGATTTTGACATGTTGGACATGTTGGAAATCATTTTAGAAATAATTTAGAATCATCCAAAATTGTATTTGACAATTTTAGGACTAAAATGATCAATTTGTAAAGTTGTGGGGCAATTCGGTAATTACCAAGAAATTTGATTTATTGTATATTTTTCAGAATTTGATAATTGGGTAATTAAATAAATAAGTTTATTTAATTGATCTAAGAAAAATTTTGAAATCAGAAAAATTTAATTTTTCGTGATTCCGCTGCGTTACCGAATCTTTCGCCATAAAACCCCTATAATTGGGAGATCTACCATGTAGTTTTTCATAAGGGGGTTGATCGGCTAGAACATGAGATGGAAAGCGATTATTGGTGTAGACACTAGTGAGAGCAGCTTCTCCCCAGAAACATTCAGGATAGGTGGAGGAGATGAGAAGAGCACGAACTGTATCTAAAATATGTATGTGTTTACGTTCGGCTCTCCTATTTTATTGAGATGTACCGGGAAAATAACGGTGACAAATAGTCCCATTTTGGTGAAGTAAGTGTAGAAAATCAGAGTCCTTATATTTCATGGCATTGTCAGTGCAGAAAGTTTTAATGGGTCGATTGAATTGAATCTTAACCATATTTGCAAAGGTTTGGTAAATTGAGGAAAGTTCAGAGCGATTTTTCATAAGATAAAGCTAAGTATAACATGAATAATCACCAATAAAATTACAAAATATTTTGAACCACCCATAATAGGAGTAGGAGATGGACCCAAAATATCATAATGGACCAGATCAAAAGGTGAAGAGGAAATCGAAGTACTATTATTGAAAGATAACGCAGTTTACTTGCCCAACTGACAAGGCATACAATCAAAATATTTATTAGAAACATGACCTAAATGACCACTAGAAGCTAATAAACGTAATAGACTAAGAGAATGGTAGCCCAACCGAGAGTTCCATAGGCTGAGTGAGGTAATGGGTGAAATAGAGGCGGCAGAGTAGCATAGAGAAAGGTCTTGAGGAAGATGAAGGCTGATGAGATCAAACAAACGACCTTTCTTACGACCTATCCCAAGCGTCTGACCGATCTGCGGATCCTGTACAGAGCAACCAGAAGCAGTAAATAAGACATTAAGACCAAAATCACATAATTTTCCGACAGATAAAAGATTTAAAGTGAGTTTAGATATGAGAAAAGTGTTAGATACAAAGAGATGTGGAAGAGAAATGTGACCAAGATGACTGGAAGTCATGAAAGAGCCATTATCAGTTGAATGGCAGGAAGATTTGATGGAGTAGATGTGGATGTAAAGATACTTGAGTTGGAAGTCATGTAATTACAAAAAGCATAATCAAAATATTAAGAGGCAGTACCTGAGATAGTAGAGAAGTAGTATGGATGTTACCAAATTGGGAGGCTATGGATTGAAAGAGAGAGGCGAGATCTTGAATAGGTTGAGAAGGCCGAGACTACTCAGTGTCACCCGAATCATCAGAAGTTACAGCAGAAAAAGACTGACGGCTCTTGAAGGAGGGAATATGATGGCAAGTGGGACAGTCTCGTTTAAAATGGTTAAGACCCATCTTACGGTAAATTCTGCAATGGCGTATGGGACCTTTGAGGACCAGGTGCCAAGGCAACTTACAGTAATTGCATGGAGGAGAAAGAACTGGAAGGAAGTGTAGCAAGAACAGTATATGTATGTTATATCCAGCCAGTAGAGTGATGAGTTTCTTCCGAAATAAGTTTATCAATTGCGGAATCAAGAGAGGGTAGCGAAGTTTGATGAAGCAAGGAGGCTCGAGTGGGTTCAAACTTGGTATCAAAAGCCATGAGAAACTGAATCAGTTTTTGGCGGTCTTTATAGGTGGTGAATTGGACAACATCAGCAGAATTGTCCCAATGGGGCTCAGAGAGAGAGCCAATTGATCCCAGTGAAACTGCATCTGAGAATGAAATTCCTTAATAGATTGGTCAGGTTCCTGACATATTTGGTGAAAGCGATAAATCAACTGACACTGATGAGATAAATCTGTGGATGTATATCGGTGAGCAAGGAAATCCCAAAGTGACTTGGCTGCGTTAAAACAACCAAATTGAAGATTTATGATAGGGACAGAGGAGTTGTGAAACCATGTAATAATTTTGTGATTATGACTTTCCTAATCTTCAAGACGATCAGTAAAATTTTCGTCACTCCCAGTTTTATGTTGAACCGGTTCAGTGAGAGTACCAGTAATATAACGTCAGAGTTTACGATCCTTGAGAAAGCTACACATGGCTTGGGCCCAGAGGACATAATTGTGACCATCAAGATGGATCTGAATTGGTTGAGAGATGTGAGACATGTACATGGAGAAAATCATCTAAGTCTAAAGAATATCATAAATGCCCCAAAACTTCCAAAAATTACAGAAGTGCCCCAAAAGTTTTGGAAAATAATAGGTTTGCCCCAAACCAACACAAATAAAAGATAAATCCAAAAGTTCTTCGAAAATGCGTAGAAGGATAAAAAATTTAGAAATCTAAAAAAACCCATGAATGTAGAAGAAAGAAACAACAGCTAAGCCTCAAAAGCAAACAAAATACTGTGTTCCAACCAATTGTTGTGCCGAGAGCAAGAGATTAGATACAAATTGAAGAAGGCAATCTTAAAGTCAATGGGTTTCTAGAAATAATATTAGGAGCAGGCTTGATAGCTCCATCCGAAGGTAGGCAGGATATGTCGCTGGTGCGGCGGACCAAGTATCGAACTGAGTGGCCTTGCTATAGAAGTAAAAACAACGGCAACATGACCCAGGAAAAAAAACGTATGATACCATGTTAGAGATTGAGTTGAGTAATTTTTATATTTCAATCTGAATATAATTACAGTGTAACAGTCTTTATATAGGCAATACAAGAAAACCAAAATAGGAAAGGAAAATATAAATATATATACAAATAATGGAAATCGTAAATTGCCTAAAATAAAGAATTATAATAGGAAGATATATTACAACTTTCGTTTTAACAATATATCCTTAACAACTCAAAAGACGTAATCGGTGAATGCATGTTCATTATTCATTCATGACTAAGGTCGATTAAACATATTAAAAATATATGAACCATTCTCATATCAGGTTCATGCAGATTGTGTGTAATTTTTTTTAAAATCCTGATGTAATCTGAATGCACACAAATTACTAATATTTTGCATGTATCCAGACGATATAAAATCCACATGAACCTGACCCGAACCTCACTATATATATATATTTAAATGAGGACCATACTATAAGACAAGAAAAACACACACTCTAAGCAGTGTCTAGGAATTCATGTTTTCTCTCTTTTAATCTGGTCATCATTTTATTAAATTGAAGACATCCTTATTAAAACTTCATTGTATGTGTATAGTGAGGTTTAAATAAAAATGTACTCATTAATTAAATAATGATTAAGTTAAAAGATAAGAAAAATACACAAAATACAATGTATTTTGTCATGTAGTGTTTGAGAATTCATATCTTTCCGTCTTTCAATTTGGTCTTCATTTTATAAAACTGATGACATCCTTATTAGAATCCCACTATGTATGTATGGTGAGGACGATTTCATTTTACAAAATGAAAATGTTCTACTAAAAGGTAAAAAGATATGGACTCTAGTTCATCACCAAACAAAAAAATTCAATACGATTTTATTTTTATATATTTTAGCATACATCCTCATTTGACGACCTCACCTATGAATGATTATTTTCTACTAAAAATCTCCACTTTAGTTATCAAGATAAATCACTCCATAATTTTAGGGGTGGGCATTGATTGAGGTGAATCAGATTTCCACTAACCTAATCTAACCCATTATTGACCGGATTAGGAAAAAACCAATATACACCTAATAAAATAGGACATGTCTTACCCAATCCAAACTAATCCTTAAAATACATAACATTAAAAATTAAAAAAATTAACCCATTATAAATCACTCAATCTTAGAGATGGTAGCAGATTGGGTATGATATAAGTTCTTCTATTCAATCATTTCCTTATTGTTGTTGGATATCTCGCTCATACACATTTTATCTTTGTTTCCCCAACCTATAGTGAGTTAGAGACAAAGTTCGAAAATGTCAAATCTTTGATGATTCCACATATATGATTGAGTTGCGAGAACTTTTGAATAGGTATCCCACATTTAAACTAAATACTTTCTGGTTAAAGAATCTCATTCTAGTTGCTCTGCAACAATTAAGAGATTCTCTAGAAGAAATACGAGGTTATGCTTTTGGCAGCAACATGCTATGGGGTGGTGGTCTCGCGAATGGGAGAATGTCAAATTCATATCCAGTCTGTTCAATCAACGAGTATGAAACTTTACCTTACCCAACCCTAACATTTCGAGTATCGTTCCCACGTGAATTTTATCTTTATTAATATGAAAATGTCAATACTTATATCAGACTAGTCCGACCAACGTATATATAAAATTTTACATGTACATATTCCAAATGTATCAAGCCCATTCCCGCTAGCGTTTTTGTCATCCATACTCAAACCATATAGATTTGATGGGATTGTGTTGGGTTGGATCAAATTCATTAAGTTGGGTTGAGTTGGGTTTGCCCACCCTAATTCATTATACAAGTAGAAAAAGGTAACTTGTGATTTGTACGTTTATGTAATCTTACGCTAAAAATAATTAATAGAAAAATAATTGGGTAATTTAATCGGAAATTGATAGCAAATTATTCAATTAATGAGAAATAATCACAAATTAATCGGAAATCAATCGGGGAAGGTAAAATTGACATTTTATATGATTGATATTAAAAAATATAACGCATCTCTCAATATCTCTAAAAATCATTAAAAATAATTTATTTATAATGGAAAATACCAAGTGATCTAAGAGTCTTTTAAATTGAAGATATCCTCACTCTTTAACATCAATCTAATATAATCTTTTTTTTCCACACAAAATCATCAATCAAAAATCTATAAAATATTGAAAAACTAAAAATAAATTAAAAAATGAAATATGATAATTTTTGAAAAATCGAAAATAAAAAATCGACTGATTAATCTATCAAAATCGCCTGAAAATCAATATCGATTTAAAACGGTAAAAATCGAATGCTAAATAACAAAGTTAAAAAGAAATCCAAAGAATATATTGTAGCAGAAAACATGCCTAATTATATGGGTGTCTTAAAGTATTTTTAAAAAATATAAGAATTAAATAGATATTTAACTAAAATTATAGGACTAAATGGTAATTTACCGTTGTAGATAACTAACATGATAAGGCTTGTCTTCTATTGGCAAGTGCCCTTTTCTTTCTTCTTCCTTGGCCTGGAGAAAAAGTATCCGTTTGATCTTTTAACTGTACACAAGAAGCAGAAGTAGAAGAAGCTAAAATGTTGGGATCAGCAGCTCTAATTGTAAATACCAGCGTGCCCATTTCTACACAATATGGCTCTAATGGCAGAGCATTAGCTTTACCACTTCCAAGCACTCGCACATTGCCATTGGGTTTTGTGTCTGCTAATTCAAACTTGAAGGGATGCAGCAGAAGCTTCAAAACAGCCGTGGCTTCTGTTGACTCAAACGATATCAGTTCATCCTCTACTCCTCCTGACGAGGTTCCTTTCCCCTTTATTATTCAACTATTATTGTTATTATTTTTCATATAATTGAATCAGAATCACTGATATTTTCAGTTGAGATATACATGGATACTATAGTGGTTGAGGAACTGGATGCCACCTAGGGAACAGTCGACACTGGCGGTTGGCTGTGGCCTAAAAATCTAGGGAAAGTTCAATTTTAAATGTATACCTCATTTTAGAAACATGCTTACATGGATACTATACTAGTTGAGGTGGTGGATGTCATGTTCCAAGGCGGCCTTGGAAACAGTTCACACAGGCGGTTAGCTCCGCTCTAAAATTGGACCGAAGTTAGGGCCTAAATATAGAGATATTTCAATTTTTAATGTATATCCCATTTTGGAAACTCGCTTATGGCCTCAAAATTTAGGACAGCTCAAAGCCGCCCTTGACATTTAATAATGTGACATATTGAACATATGAACATGTGATTCATTTCTCAGTATATCAATTTGCTGTTGTTGTTGTTGCAGCAAGCAAACAAGTACTATTTCGTTGTTGCGAATGCAAAGTTCATGCTGGATGAAGAAGAGCACTTCCAGGAGCTCTTGTTTGAGCGCCTACGGAACTATGAAGAGCGTAATAAAGAGCGGGACTTTTGGCTTGTGATTGAGCCCAAGTTCTTGGATAAGTTCCCTGACATCACTAAGAGATTAGGCAGACCTGCTGTTGCTCTGGTTTCAACTAATGGTCCCTGGATTACGTAAGAAATTTACTCAAAAACGTTCTATTTGATTAACAATTTCTTACTTTCTTGTCTTATTCCTGCTTTCCTTATGTTGTAATTTAATGATCCCTTACTAAGGCTTAAAATTGCATCAGTATTATGCAATAAATAAGTCTCATCTTTGGAAAGTTATTTAGGTGCTTGCAAAGACTTTAAGAATATAACCCCTAGAGATATCAGTGAATTTGCTGTACAAGTGTCAACCTGCAAGAGGATTTCAAGTTAAGGATAGTTACGTGCCCTTCTCCATTATTTTAAATCTCAAGCTTATTGCACATTCTGGAATTAAAATATATAGGAGAAGAGATAGAGACAGTCAGAAACCTTTCTTGCTTTATGAAAAACCAGACCTGGCATGCACCATCTGACAGTTCTTCGTTATTGAGTTTTTTTACTTCTAACTCTTCCCTCTGCCAAAAGGAATTCTAATTGTGTTGGTGATTGGAGCATTCTCACACTTTTCATACCCATGAGTACCCTCTTATTGTTGAATGTCTGGGGATGCAACAGATACCACATTCATGTAATGGATGTGTGTGCTTAGTCCTTCTCTTGAGTCTGTTAATGTTTTTGTCTTTAGATTAAAAAAAAAAGGATATAAGAGAAATCCCTAGGATACTATCATAGTAAATCAGATTAATTCACCACCAAAAATACGTCATACCCCCAAAATCTTCGGGGGAGAATGAAATTCTGTGGTCATCTCATAGTCTTGAAAACTAGCAGCGATGAACTTGTCATCAGATACACTGGACACAAATGTGCTCCTCTATTTTAAAAATAGCACATACAAACATGAAGTCCTCTCAATCAAGAGATAATAAGCTTGAGTACTTACACGAGGTTTAAAAGCTCTGCTGCAAAACTCGTATTTGCTCTTATTTGTTATCCAATCAAATTCAATTCACAGTGCCCTGCTGCTTATGGATTGTTACCGATCAACTTTAAGGTATCCCAAATTTATAAGTCACAGAAGATATGATCTCTGCTCTCAGTGGCGCTTTGAGAAAACTATGTAAAACTTTACCAGAATAGCCTTTCTTTAATTCCTTATCCCTGGTAGAGGGTCTGTTCGGAATCACCAGCTAAGAAGGCTAGGAATTAAGTTGGCTAGGAATTGCTTCCAAAAGTCAAACTGCGTGAGACCAATTAAATTAAAATGGAAGGATACTCTTTTGGAATAAAAAAGATCTCAAAGCTAGCCTGAATTTCCATAAAGTCTAATGTTCTTTTAAGTCAGTTGACGGCAACAGCCATTATAGAATTCATAGGCATATCTTCCCATTGCTTTTATTTTATTAATCGAAAAAACTCAGTTGCCTTCATTAATAATGCATAATTATTTGAGTTATGATTCGTACTATGTTTCCCAGCATTACATTGCTGTTACTGATCATGTGTCTTATCAGGTTTATGAAATTGAGGCTGGACCGAGTTTTATCAGGAAGCTATGAATCTGGCAGTGTAGAAGAAGCTTTAGCCTCTAATCCTGCCAATCTCGAGTTTGAGAAGCCAGAGAAGTGGGTGGCACCTTATCCGAAGTATGAATTTGGATGGTGGGAACCCTTCTTGCCCACTGGATCAAAAGTGTCGAAAGTATAGTACACGTTTTCTTCTTGCTTCGGCTTCCTTCTTCTTCTTCTTTTTTTTTTTTTTTTTTTTTTATCCTTTTCTTCTTTTCTCTTGTTAACGGTGAGAAATTTTCATAATGTATTAGTATGTAGCAACTGACAGTTTTAAGTTGTTGGAATTTGCATGCAATAGTGAAGCAGTTGATATTTTCCATGTTTTAAGGTCAAAATTGTAGCAATCAATGTGGTAATCAAGTCAATTTTGTTGCTTCAAACCAATTTTGAGCATTTATGGTAAGGATCCAAATCCGTTACGGCCTTGAGTTTTGGGATTCTAGGCGAGTTTTGGGGTGAGTTCTTAAAGTGTGATTCCTACTAATGTTGGTAAAAAAGTACACTAGGTTTTTTTTTTGTTGAAGGCTCCATATTTGGACAATTGGACTAATCTTAGAGGCAAATTTTTGACAAAATAAACACAAATATAGTATTAGATTGATGTCCTAATTTTTAGTCAAATTTTAAGTTTCAGCGGCCTGTCTGGCCGACAATGATTCCCAATTGTTACACTTTCACTTGCCAGTCCTTTTTTCCCAATACAAGGATCAACGTCTATATGATTCATTGAGATTCATGAGCACCATCAGTGCTCGTATGGTATGCCACAAGTGACAACACAGAAATCAGGCATCTTTCTTTGAGATCTAAAATCAAATCCTTTCCATTTGGAGATGCACACCATTTTCAGTTGCAGAGACGACTTTGTCAGCTATGCGATGCTGATAATTCGGAGCCAGAGAGAAGGTAAACTTGGACAGTACGAGTGACATAATGATCTTTAGTTCTACCATGGCGAAATTTTGGCCAACACATGTTCGAATTCCCATACCAAATGGCATATATAGATGGGGTAGCTTGCATGCACTTGAGATGCCATTTGCAAACTTTTCTGGGTGAAACTCACCTGCATTTCCACCCCAGTTTGCAGGATCATGATGCAATTTTGTCACCTCAAGCCAGAGAGTAACACCTTTTGGAATTACAAAATTTCCAAACTTCATGTCTTGGCTAGTTTCTCTAGACTCTAGTCATGATTGGCGCAGCAGGATATAGATGCAGTGTCTCGTAAATCACCATAGTTAACTGCATGTCAATGTGCACACAAACACAAAAAATATTTGTGATCTACTCTTCATAAAACACGAAACAAAACCATTTAGAAAAAAAGGTACCTTTTTCATTTTCTGGAGCACATCTACAGTAGGGATTTGGCCTGCGTAGGCTGCAATCACCTCATCGCGAACTTGCTTCTGCCACTCCTGATGATAAGCTAACAGCAGTAGGGCAAAAGCTGCCGCAGTTGCAGTAGTTTCATGCCCAGCAAAGAACATGGCCTTGCAGTTTTCTACTATGAGAGAAATGTCATTGTTGGATACAAAACTCTTCATGGGAGCTTTTAAGAAGCCATCATCCTTCTTGTTGACATCAAGCTGATGATCACTTCTCATTAACTTGAAAACACCACTAGTGGGGGTGGCTGTCTAGTATAAGGGAACCGAATGCAAGTGCGCATCACGTGCCCGGTGGCTTTAACTGCATGGCACATCCGTAATTCGGCACAAAGTGAGGGGCATTTTGTCTAATAAAACCTCTATAAATAAAAAAGCTCATCCCATCCCATTCCTCAACCACAAAAGCACTAGGCAAAAGAAAAAAACAAAAACAGAAAGGAAACAAGATGATGATGATGAAGAAAATAATAGTAGCTATGATGGTTATTTTAGTAATTTCAGGTGATATGGCGAGCGTTGCCGAGTCTTCAGCTGCAGATTGCTACGACGCTTGCTCCACTGGATGTGTTCAGCGTAACAGTATGTTAATTCCATATTTTAGCTTTTGATTATTATTATTATTATTATTTGACAACTTTTTAATTTTAATTTTAATTTAAAAAAAAAAAAATTATGCAGCGAGGCTTATGCAGCGGTGTGAGCGTAAGTGCTCCATTAAATGCGATCCAGGTCAGCTTTATTTAAATTTATTTATTTTTTTTTTTTTTGGCTTTTAATTCACACTCTATATTTCAAATCTGCCACTACCACACTTTCATTTTGTACATTAATATTTAAATAATTTAAATCAATCTGTGAAGCAAATGTTTTACCATTAATTATTAAATTATGAAAAATTACAAATGTGCTCTCTTGGATGTGTGGGTGTCCTAGTAATTGTATACGACTTAATTATATTTAATTACAAAATTTGATTTTTATAATATATATTATATTTTTTTATGTGAATAAATCAAAATAATCTCTGTTGATGGTTGTTTCTCGTTCGAAAGGTAATACGAGAAAGTAGCTCCTTAAATAAATCTCCATCAGTAGGGGTGGGCATTATCGGATTCGGATCGGATCGGACCAAATCCGAATCTGATCCGATCCGAAATGCCCAGGGCTGTTTGGTTCGTTCGGATCGAATCATCTTATCGAACTCGATCCGATCCGATAATTATCGGATTGGATTGGTTCGATCCGAATTCGAATCGAATCGAATCGGACCGAATCGATCTGAAATCATCCTATTTCGGATCGGATTGGTCTGATCCGATCCGAATTCGGTGGGTTTGAGTCAAAAAAATCTAGCGGATCGGATCGGATAAAATCCGATCCGAAATAATTCAATTTTTTTTTATTTAATATGTAACGACGTCGTTTTGCATATTAAATAAAAAATAATAATTTCGATCGGATCGGATAAAATCCGATCCGAAATTCGTCGAACCGGACCAACTCGATTCGATCGGATTTGTTAATCGGATCGAATCGGATCCGATCCGATGCCCACCCCTATCCATCAGTAGTGAATTTATTTGGTTAGTAGAGAATCAAAAGTAAATTTAGTAAACCAACAAGAAAACACAGAGTGTATGTGACTTGGTTGAGAGTGACTTCAACATAAAAGATGTAGTTTATTACTTGTTCGGGGTCAAGACCGACCTGAGCTACAAGTGATGAAATGAACTTACAGAGTTTACAACTCCTCGAGTCTTGCACTAACTCGTTACAATTCCCGTAAGTGGTCGAACAACCGATCATTTTTCTCTCTCTATCACTAACCTTTTCAATTCTCAGTTTCTCTAGAAAGTTGTGAGAGACCGAATTAGCCAATCCTTTAATCTGAGATTACAACCTCTTTATATAGCCTCTCAAATTTACTATTCCATCGTCCATGACGTCAGCTCATGTCACTCTGTTATCATTGACACATGCTTTTTCTTCCTCAACCAATCAATAAACAGTCGTACTGACACTTGACTTAACCACATTTGTCAGCAAAAACTCATCATTCTAGTATTTTAGTCACTGTTACACGCTTTGTTGGTGTGATAACCTGCAACACCACTGCTCTGATATTGTTTCGTCTGACATGGTCTTTTCCCAAGGAGAACTGATGACCAACTCCCGTCACATCAGCGTTCTGGAGGCCCAAACTTCCAATTAGGGCATACGTCCCATACATGTCGACTTGTGATCTCATATTCGTTCCTCGAGTCGGCATGCCGATGCATATGATACTTGTCAAAGCTTCCTCTAAGTTCTTGAACCAGGTCGGGTTGCTAGCATGGACCCCCTCGGGTCGATTTCCGCAAATCCTCAGATAAACCCAAATTCAGCACTTCTTCTCTAGGTCGGGTCTGTTAGGGTTGGTGCTCAGAATGCCAATCTGGATCGTATTTATATCCGATTCATAAATACGAACAATTTATTTTTCCATAATATTACTCATTTAATGGTAACACCTATTGTCTTTTATACATATATTCGATCTAATTACGATTAGATATCTAATTATGATTAGATTGAAACTAAATCTGATTTAGTGATACATGTATATTAGACAAAGACCCTAGGATTTACAACGTAGTGCGCAGTTACAACATAGTTTGTAATTGACATTGGGAAGCGTCACTATAAGTTGTATATCCTTAAATAAAGTTTCTGGTCAAGATTTACTAACACGGGTCGGTTAGCAAAATCCGTTGAGACCAGTACATGTCGTATATCGTGACTTGGTCCAATGGTTTATCCCAGTGAATCATGAGTCTCGAGAGACTCGTATAGACATGTAGGTGTTTATTTGATAAACACTGAACGACTCACTGAAGATTTCCTAATAGATGGTACACCAAAGTCAATAGGAATCTTCTCGAGTTGAGCGAGCATAGTGGTCCTTCGACTTGAGATATCATAGTGGATATATGAGTTATCCTCCAACTTTTATGGTAGTCACGTCATTGATCTATTTAGATCAGACTTCCGTATGTTCGTTGGGTGTGGACTGATGCTCATGATATCCATTGCGTATCAAGATAGAATCTGTCAGTCCTGTGTACAGGGCATAGACATCCTACACGTGTTTGCGATATAATAAATCCATGGCCGTGGTATAACTTCGGAAATCAGTTCCGAATGTTATTTAGAGATTGTAAATTGAAAGTCGACTATATTATACCGAACGGATTTGACGTTCTTATCTATATCTCAGGTATAATATGGATAGCCTGTGACGGAGGGATTATATGTATGCAATGACCTCGACTTGCATAGTTTAGCGAGATTATCCGTGGTCGTCATAATTCATGAGTGGGTGAATTATGGACACGAAATTGGATTTCGTGATGGATAAACCTAAACTTAAAGAGTCTCACAATATGAAGTGTACTCGTTGAGCACTTGGGCAATGAATAATACATATTATTCATAATAATTCATCGGATTAAGTGAGTTAATTCAAATCGTTTAAACAGTTAAACGATAACACATGCTTTAGGGCATTTTTGGTCAATTATAATTATTGTGTATATGTATTTGATACATAATTTGATTATATACACATGAATTAAATGTCAAATGAGATTTTGACACATATCATGAATATATGTATTTGTTATTTAATGTAAATAAAAATACATATATAATAATAATATATTAATTAATTATTAATATTTAAATGTTAAATATTTGAATAATTAATTGATAAACTTTTTCATAAATGTTATGAAAAATGTTTAATTATTATTGGTGACACATGACATGATTTAATTAAACTTTATGTGTGCAAATATGATTTGTTAACATAAAGTTTGATTTAATTAATTGGATTAATTTTTTGAAAATGACCATATTGCCCTTATGAAGTCAGTTTTGGCTATTAAAAGAGGAAAATTTTTCTTTTCTTCTCCAATTGCTTTCATAGCCGAAAGCAACCTCCAAAATACTTCTCCAAAAATTTCTTGATGATTCAAGGAAAAAAGTAAAGAGGAAAAATAAGAAAAGCTTAGGAAATTGGAGATTAAAAAGGTAATATTTCATCTTCTTGAGTTTGGAAATCTAGTTTCTTGTTCTTGTTTTGCTAGAATAGTTCTAGGGTTTTCTTTACTTGTTAAAATTGGGGTTTTTGATTTTGGAGGATGGAATTGGATGCATATAGCATGTGTGAAGTAGAATTGAAAAATATCATTGTAATATTTGTTCAATTTTATCATTTGATGATATGTTATCATTCTAGAGTGTTATGACCACTCTTGTAATGCATAGAATTGTTCTTGGGTGGTTCATGTGTGGTGACTTTGATTGGTGTTTTGATTAATTGGATTAATCTTGAAAAAGTTATATTGAAGCATGAAAAATTGACATTTTTGGTTTTTGGATCAGATCTGGAAAATCTGGGTTTATGTTGATGAAATTGATGTCATATAAATGTATTGGATGTGTTTTGGGTGTTGGAACAATTACCGGAAATTGTTTCGGAGTTGAAATAAGCAAAAATGGCGAAAAAACGGCGTTACCGGTGACTTTTAAGCCAACTGGGTGACGTCTGCCCAAACAGTGAATTTGTCACTGTTCGGGCAGCCCATGAACTGCCCTAATACTATTGGGGCTGACCTGGGCAGCCCTCATGTGTATTGGGTAGTCGGTTCGGTCAAAAACGTGTTTTATGTCATTTTGCGGAAAACTGTTTTCGTAAAAGTTTCGCGACGTTTCTTAACTATTTAAGTCGCTATTTGATATCGAATAAATATGTTTAGGTGAAATATGAATGAATTATTCATATTGGATTGAATAATTCATTCAGTAATTTAAAAAGTTTTAAAATTACGATTTTGCTCGAACAGCGCCATTCACCTGAAACCCCAACAGGGTCAGCGTGCCAGCTTGCTCTATCATCAACTCATTTAGCTCTTACATGAACTCCTTTGTACGACAAGATCAGGTCCTTTTGTCAAATTCCATCAGCCTCTCCGAGCCATTGGGCCTCTATTATGCATGTTTGTGCTAAGTACAAAATATATCTTATCCCTACTCAATATTTAAACATTTCTTATGGTGAAAACCCACCACCAATAATTTTATTATTAAATTAATTTTTTATTTATAAAATATATTTTAATAAATTTTCGAATTAAATAAGACATTAGCTCTCTTGAATTCTTGAAGCTTTACTAGAAAGGAGAAAACTAATTTTCAATGAGTTTCCTCTTATTCAGTATTATTAATAGGCCATTTATTACCGTCATAGTAATTTTACTAAATTATTGTTTTGTTCCTGTAAGATAAAGTGGGCCTTGTGACTGTTTATATTAATTTTTGTAAATTTTATATATTTTGATTTTAATATTTTTATAATATAGTTATTTTAAATTTGTTTTTTTATTTGTTTTTAAATTTTTATCTACTGATTGTGTGCAGGTGCGGCTTCTCAAGTCCAAAAGAATCCAGTCTAGTTTAAACCTTCCAAGGCCCGGTCCGGCCCAGCAAGTAGTCCGGGCATGAAGCTATGCGAGTATAAAAAAATATTTTGTATTAAGGAATAATGTTTTATCGCAGCAAGTAGTTTTTTGTATCAAAATATTTGGAATAAGCAATAATATTTTATATTCTTGATTTTAATCTTTATATTATGGTGGATTTTTTTATTGGTAGGGTATTATTTTGATATCAAATATGTATCTTAAAATCTGATATAAAAGAGTGTAATTTTCATCCACTTTATACAAGTTGTGGTCTTTTTTCTCTCTTTTGAAAATACTATTTTATCTTGATTTTAATCGTTTAAGGTTATGTAGAGTTGAGTTTGTTTTGAGGGATTGAATCAATTATTAAGATTTGTTCAATGCGGCTCATGTGAGCTTCATTTATCACAAGTTTAATTTAGTATTGGATTCTAATTCGTTCTCGTGAATGGTTTGCATGAATTAGTAATGAAGTGTTCAATTATGTTTATTTAATTTTGTACGTGTCTAATTTTAACCCTGTATTATTTGCCACATGTTGCCACACAAACAAATATTCCTCAATATGCTTCCTTAGTGGAACTGTTACGGACAAACAGAGGTCCAACGAAATAATGATATATGTATGATACTGTTAAACATATAGTACTAGTAGACGAGAAATGTCATGATGAACTTCAAAATCTGAAGACCTCCGGAAAAATTAGAACTTGACCTTATAGTGACGTGACTCCGAAGTCACCACATTATGAGATCTGTCCAATCTAATCTTAACTTATTCTGGAGGTATGTAATCCCGAAATCTATTTGGGAACTATAATGGATGTACTCCGACCCTAATGTCAGTACTACGAAGTGCATGATGTCACATATCACAATTCAAGATTAGTGGATTTTAATGGCAATCCACTTAACTTAACATGCAAGGTTAATTTAACATGTATAATAACATGTGTAATCACACATAATACTATATTTCAACATATCTTATGATAAGTGTATCTCATGCAATCAAGAGCAGTTCAGCGATGAAAAAGTGTTAACTGGAGATTGAAATCTCCACTCACACAAGACTATATAAACCAATGAGATATCAAAGAAAATGTGACTTTTGAAGAGAAAAAAAATTAAATTTTAACAAACATAAATAAATAGTTAGTTAATAATTGCATTCATAACAAAAATAGAAGGAAGATTCTAACCATATCATACATACATTTGGAGGCATTCTGTAGGAGCGAAGTATGATTTTCTGCTATGCCTATGACTTCGGCGATCACGATACTATTGAGTCTATAACTCATAGATAAGTACAATTAGCCCACGGGGGACTAATCGGAGAATTAAGAAGTTGCCACCGATTATGTAAATTCATATTCTCTAAAGTTTCGATTGCTCACTTTATGGATTGTAATATCCGGAACTAGACCCCGATCCATGTGAATCCAGATCTTGATGTTTTGTTGGATCATGGTCTTTATCCAAATATGAAAAAAATATCTAGATCCAGATGCAGTTATACCCAATTCGTATCCAAAAATATATATTTTCAAATTATTTTTCAGTTATATTTGCATAAAATTAATAACATTCTTCAAACTGGTCTTGTAATTTTCAAACTCGCGTGAATTCGGATCCAGAAATCTGATTTTTTTTATCCTTTTTTGATTACAATGAAATTACAAACCCACGTGGATCCAGATACAAGTATACATGACTGAATCCATAAATCTAGATTTTTTTTCTTTTTTCAATTATAATTGTGTAAAATTAATAAAATTCTTGAGATATATACATAGAGTGGATTCAAAATTCTAGATTTTTTTAACATTTTTTCACTAACTGGTTTTTAACCATTTTTTTTCTAGCCTCTTGAATTCCAATTCTGGTTGAAGTATGAGATAAAAAAATTTTGATTCCGACTTTTGCACATGGCAACGAGCTAGTTAGGATGAAGATTTTATCTGTATTGCACATGGCAACGAGCTAGTTATTCTTATGTATCGGGCCTCTTGGGAACCCTACTTCACACATAAATTTTACTTTTAACTATATAAAAATATCAATATTCGTATTCGAATCATACAAATATATAAAATTACACTCATATCGGACCGTAAGACATGACATCCCACCTACCACCATTAAAATAATAAATAAATGATAATGGGCCGTGGGGGAAGGCCGGCCCCTTTAGCAAACCCTTACCGGTCGTCTCTCTTAAAAGCTTTTGCTGATATAAATACCACTCGCTTCTTCTCCTTCTCCTTCTTCTTCTTCTTCTTGAGTCTCTGTTTCTCTCAAGCGCAGCAGAACCCAGTTGAAGTCGTAGGCAAGCAAAAGCTTTTGCTGCCACCAAAAAACAAAAAAAAAAAAAATGTTACTTACAATGACCGTATTCCCCAAAGTGAATGCAAATACTGAACCTGTTAGATTATTATTTTTAACTAAACAGATTATCAAAAGGATAAAAAATAATGCTTCAATAAACTAAAAAGCAACAGGAAAATAACCTAGACTGGAGTGTTGTTTCTCATAAAACTGAAATCTCCTGTAAGTTTCGGACTTGTGCAACTTTAGAAATTGTGGTGTTGATACAAGTAATAGTTTATAGTATTATAAAATTCCACTGAAAATCAAAATTTGAATGACATTCTTAGTTACGAAGGAAAAAAAAAATCAATTTTAACCGGTTCTTACCCGAGTATAAGACTCGCGCTATAAACAGGATTTGATTTTGTTGTACGCAGTCTTATCCATTTTTTTTTCAAATAAGCTATTTTTAGGATTTGAGGTGACCAAGTAGATAGCAAGTTAATACTAAAAGCTAACTAGAAACTATGATAAACTAAAAGCTAATTACGATTATCGTAATAGGGTCATTGATATTCATGATATAGTAGATGCTATCATACAAATAATCATATAAATTCGATGGAATCATTTTCATAATCTCGAATGTTGATGTACGCAGTTTTAGTCTATAGAGATTGTTTTACGGATTCGAACCCGTGATTAAGCAAATAACAATTTAACATTTGATTAAATAAATATTGATGTATGACAACCCATCAAAGAGAGGGAATACATAGGGCAGGTAATTATGTGACAAACTATCACCACCGTCTTGCCCAGTTTCTGCTTCCAACTCCAACTTGATATCTGAAATATTTCCATAGATACCTTGTTGTTTAAGCTTTTCTCCGAAGCCTCTCAGGCTTCAACCAAATGATGTTATACAAATACACAACAAATCCAGTCAACCCAATTACCATCAATGAAACTAAAACTAAAATTACCTACAAGAAATAGAGACAAACAATCTCTATTTCCTAAGAGGGGGTGAATTGGGTTATCGCTATAAGTGCGGAATTAAATAAATCTTTGCCGATTTTTAGCTCTTATTACCAAATGGGCACTTAGGTCGATTTTCTGTATTTTGATTAATAACCTATATGCAAGTTCTCTAATCAATAAATGTAAATGTAAATAAACTTGCAAATAGTAAAAGTATAAGAAAAGAGAAATACGACACTGTGATTTATAGTGGTTCGGCCAAACGTGCCTACGTCCACTCCCCCAAGCCTCGCTTGAAGATTTCCACTAAAATCGAGTTTCCGTGGTTCACCCAAACCAAGAGTTTTCCGCAAAGGCGCACTCCGAACCTCTTACAATTTTGAGTTTTGTTCGTAGACTCACTCACAAACCTTTACAACTACCCAAACTAATGGGATTTCACAACCACAAGTGTTTTTGTTTAAGAAGGTTTGAAACACACTTGGGCACTCACAAATAATAAGAAGATTGTGTGAGTTGCAAACCCAAGTGTTCTAAGCTCACTACTAAATGTATGAAGGTGTAGTGTGTGTGAGCTTGTATGAGTGTTTAAGTATATGAAGGTTTAAGACACTTTTGTATTTGCCTTGGTAGAATACAATAGTGTTTTTGTTTAAGAAGGTTTGAAACACACTTGGGCACTCACAAATAATAATAAGATTGTGTGAGTTGCAAACTCAAATGTTCTAAGCTCACTACTAAATGTATGAAGGTGTAGTGTGTGTGAGCTTGTATGAGTGTTTAAGTATATGAAGGTTTAAGACACTCTTGTATTTGCCTTGGTAGAATGTGTATGAAAGTTTTCTAAGTCTCTAGCCAAGCACAAATGAGTTGGGGTTCTATTTATAATAAAATACAAAGCATTCCCCAACAGATGTTGAGACCAGTCTGGTCACCGGTATGAGGACCGGTATGCTGGTCTGGGGTTTCCAACGGATACTAACGGCTATATTACCGTTGAACAAGTATAAGTTAGGCCGGTATGCTAACCGGTATGAAGACCGGTATGGTTTGGTCCGGTTCTAGAATGTGTGAAAAATGAAGAGCTAGACCGGAATAGAGACAGGTATGGATCTCCCTAGTTTCAGTAACTATGCTCCATGAAGAGCTAAACCGGAATGGAGACAGGTATGGATCTCCCTAGTTTCAGTAACTATATACCATGAAGAGCTAGACCGGAATGATGACCGGAATGGATCTCTCTGGTTCCAGAAAGCATGCATAAGGCTTTCCTTGACTGGTATGGTCACCGGAATGACACAGATATGCCGGTCTCAGACCAAAATGCAGAGTAATGAAGGTTTTAAGGCATTTTGTCATGATCCTAATGCATCTAAGTGATTGTGCATGCAATCTTATGAGCTTAGGTACTTGAATATTACAATTCACATTACAAATTAAATCATAAGCTAAGACTTCACAATATATTCTTCAATTTGCCACAAGTCTTCAAATTCTCGCTCTTCACCCCATATGCTTTGACACTTTTTGTATTGCTTCGTGTTTGTACGTTAAAGTCTTCTTTCGCGTTGACGTCATCAAAATCCATTTATGCGACCAAGTCGCCAACAATCTCCCCATTTTTTATGATGGCAACCCCTTAAAACTTGTTAATACTTGTGAGCTTGTTGGAGTCCAAATTTGACAATTTTTCTCCCCCTCAATGTATGATTGTCTTCAAAATAGCTCTATCAAAACTTGACAAACACATTAGTACTATTACTCCCCCTTAAACCAAAGGTGAGGGTAAAACAAGTTTTAATCTCATTCTAGTGATTTCTCCCCCTTTAACATAATCAAAAAGTGGAGAAGTAAAATTTTAATTTAAATGAGATATCAAATAAATATGTGCATTAAATAATGATACCAAAAGAATTTAAAAATATGCACATTTGGCATTTCCCACCTTTTTGCCATAAGATTTAAAAAGAAATCATGTATAATGCAATTTTTAAGAAAATATTTACCAATGATACCAATTAACATTTTATATCAATGTTTCCAATTATATCATTTTAAGCATGATTTTTCCCAATTGTGATATCAAATAAAATAAGTCATTACATATCATGATACCAACTAAAATCAATGAATTCAATTCAATACATTTTAATGATTGTCTTCTTATAAATATGATATCAATTAATAAACAATCAAAATCCATATGTTTCATTATATCAATGGAAACTTATGTCAATATACATGCATTTCATTTTCATACAATATAATACATGGCAATATCATTTTCAATGCAAATCAAATAAGTAATCACATATATGTAATTTAACTCAATAAATACAATGTGATACCAATTGATATGGAAATGGGTTTAACTTTATTATTAAGGCATTTAATGATATCAAATGAACAATTGATACCAATAGGAAGTTAAATACATTGCCTAATCACTTTGTAAGCTAAAAAAAATATTAACCAATTTTAAATATGAATACATACACAAAGAGGAAACGGTACCAATGTTTCCGTGAATACGGATTTTACCTTTACCGTTGGGATTCCTCATCTTTTTGAGCCTTTGGGATCAATTTTGTAATTCTCTTTAAAGATCCATTCCCAAAGCTCCCTCTACAAATTTATCAATGACACTTTGGTACCCAAACTTTCTTGGCTCCATTGGGGTTAATTTTAATTCCTTGAGGAATCCATGCATTCTTAATCACATTCTTGTACATGCATTCAAAAATTTTATGTCCTTTTTTATTACATGCATGACATGTGACATTTTCATTTATAACATTCTTAGCAAGAGAATCGGATGCCTTAACAAAATAATTTTTTTAAAATTTTCTCTTAATGTAAGGCCTATATTCTAATCATTCTCTTTTAAATGCACATTTTTGGGATCCAACAAGCATATTAAAATTTTTATGTCCCAATGTGAATTTGCTAAGTATGTTTTGAAAATCTACAATCTTAGTATTTAATAAGACATTTTCATTCAAAATAGATTCGCAATCGCATGTCTTAGAGCTAGATAGCATATTAGATATGACATTTTCAAGTTCTAGCTTTTTCATTTTTAAACATGCATTTTCATCAATTAAGCATGCAATTTCTTTTTCATGTTTGGCCTTTAAGCAAATGATCTCATTATCTAAAATATCAATTTTATCCATATAACATGTATGATCATTTTTAAGTATAGCATGCTCATTTTTAACTAATTTCAATTTCTTTTTAAGCAAATCACACAATTCTTTCAAGCTATTAAAAGCATTAAGTAAATCATTATAGTCTTGAGAATTGTGTACCTCTTCTTCTTCGTTTTCTTCTTCACTTTCAAAGTGGAAGTCATCATCTGTGATAGCCATGAATGCTAGATTTGTTCTTTCTTTGGATTGGACCTCCTCTTCCTCCTCGGATGAGCTAGAATCGCTATCGTTCCAAGTTGAAGTAGCTTTCATTGAATTTTTCTTTGATTTTCCTTTCACCATCTTCAATGGGCAATCCATAGCTATATGACCCGGTTTGTTGCATTCATAACAAACAATTTTCTTGTTCTTCCGCGTCCATTTTTCTTCTTTCTTTTCATCCGTCTTTGATTTTCCCTTTTGCTTTACGGATTTGAGGAGCTTCTTGAAGTTCTTATTTATTTGAGCCAATTCATCATCACTATCACTATCACTATCATTTGAGCTTGAGTCGTCTCTTCTTCTTGATTTTAAAGCCAATGCCTTCCTTGTCCTTTTCTCATTTTCCTCTTTTTTATCCATCTTGATCTTTATTTCATACTCAAGTAATTTTCCGACTAAATCATCCATCTTTAAAGTATTTATGTCGTTTGTGTTGGATAATATGACCCATAGCGTCACTATTTGTACAGATCATGGTGTTGTTGTACAAATTAACTATGTGACAAGGAGATTGCGCTCTTATCATTTGTGATTAGATCACCTTAGATATATAAATGATGAGAGGTCCCTATGATTTGTTCCTGGACGGAGAATGATATGAGACAGTATCAGTCCACGTAGGATAAATCATTAAATATCCCTAGTCAGAGTATTATCGAGATTGGACATCGATAAATACGTAAAAGACTAGTATTACACTTGTGCGCGTTGTGAGGGCACAACGGCATAGTTCTCATATATTTGGGTATTGGATACTCATGCAAGTGTAATAGGAGGTTGTGTTTCACCGATGGTACGGGAAACAGCTTCGCTCTGGATAGACCCCCTCGGAATCCCATTGGTAGTATGACTATGTGTCTATGGGAGTCCGACATCAGGGTAGGTGTATTTGGTCTTAACCTGAGACTTGCACCGCTAATGCTTACGACAATCAATATACTTTAGTTGAGGTCGTCCAGGGGTGTAACAGGTCATGTGTACGCGATACTGGTGTATATTGAGAATCGTAGAGTATTGGGTGTGATGTCAAGACGGAAGTATCACTCCAGTCATAGTGGAGATGATGTCACGTAGGATACGGTATTAGTGCTCTTAAGTGCTGCGCGGCCATCGAGATATTATGACTAGGTCATATATATCCGATTATAGAGACTAGTTACCAGACATCCGACAAGTGTTTCGTACGGGGCAGACACAACTCCAGCCCCAGGCCTAGCACGTGACAGTCCGATACTGGATCGAAATACGCAATACTACGGTATACTACGCTTGATATAGATCCTTCATTCCTATAAGGATATTTCCGGAGAATTGGGTAGGCATGGAACTTTGCTAGAGGCCAACTTGTCTTGTGAATCGGTGTAAACGTGGTACGAGGTACTTACATGTTCGGATAGTCCGACGACCCGATTTACTGCCAACATATCCGGGGATCTCATGGGTCGCTTCCCAATGATTCACCGATGACGTATGACTCGCACATTAATTAATCTGGGATTAATTTGATGAGAGAGAAAATTAATCTGGGATTAATTACGGAGATATTTTATCTAGGATAAAATATCGTCTAAAGAGAGAAAACGATTAATTTAGAATTAATCGGTAAAGTTATATATTCGATATATTGAACGATATTAGATTTCGACGCGGAATTGAAATTAGATTTTAATTCGGGCGAACGGATTAATTTAGAATTAATTCGTGGTGAGCGAGTGAATAGTGAAATCGCTAGGCGTAATCATTTAATTACGACGCAACGGAAAATTCGCTAATTAGGAATTAGCGAACCGAGCCCGAGAGTGATTACGAGCGCATTCGTATTTCGAATTCGAGTGCGGCACGCAAGTCACATCAAGCGTCAAATCAAACGTCACTTGAGTGATGTGACATTTGATTGATTGATTGATTGAAAAGCAACTTGACACTTGAGTGATAGGAGTTGTTGAAATAGTGCAAGTGGTTGGAAAAGCATTTACCATTTTAATTATTTGATAATTTATTTGGTAAATCTTTAATATTTTTATGGAAATATATAAAGGATTTGGAAATTTTTTACCAACTAACAAACATTTCATCCTCATCTCTTTCTCTCTAATTCACGCCCAAAATGGGCAGTGAATTTTCTCACTGGTTCTTCAAAATGCCGAGCAAATGGGAAGCAATGTGCCTTGATTTTGTGGCAAAATCAAGTGGAGCTAGCACTCCGAGAGACTTGCGAAGGTGAAGGTGATAGGGAAACTTACCCACGAGCCGGGAATCGTTCGACGAAGATTCGAAGCTCAAAACTTGACTCAAAACTGAAACTGTCAAGGCAGTGGACTGCATGCAGTGGGCGTGGATCTTGAAGGGAAATTTCAGTTTTGTTCGTCGTTTAATCGCACAACTGATCGATGTGAGTATTCCGCTACCTCCTTTGATGTATTCACACTAATATTCATGCTTGTTTGATGATCTTGGGACCTAGAATAAAACCAACAATGGTATCAGAGCCTAGGTTCAAGCATGAAATTTTAGGGCTTAAAATTTGGGTAAATTTATTTTGAGCATGATTTGAATGAATTGATTGTTTGAGTATGCTTATAACATGTTTAATTGCATATTGGTTGGATCAATTTGTTGAAAATTCATTTGGAATAATTTTCCCCAAATTTTATGAGTTGGCCGAATGTGAAGTTATATGGAATTCTTGGAATTTTTGGTTTTTGGTTCATTGGATGAATTAGAATCATTAAGGATGATGTTAATTTGAAACTAATTGGATTGGATTTTAAATTGAACAAAAATCCCTAAATTACCTTCACTTGGCCGAATTGAATACCCCCTTTAATGTCTTGGAATTTTTTGATTTTTGATAATTGGATGTATTGGAAATCATTCGGGAAGTTAATTCGATGTCGATTGTGAATTAATTGGATTGAATTCGAATCGGACAAAATAATTCCTTGGCCGAGAGACTTAGAAGCATGTAAAATGGGTTTGATTTTTCATTAATGTGTTGGACATGTAATGATGATGTAAAGCATGATTAATTGGACTAATTTGATGTTTAGGAAATATTGATTAGGTGATTAATCATGATATACACTTTAGGTAATTAAATTGGAAATTTGGAATTTGGTAATTTAATTATTTGGGCCTTAAAATTGGATTTGGGCTTTTAAGTTGTAAATGGGCTTATTGGGCTTTGTTGTACAAAGTTGGGTTTAGGCAAATTGGATTGGATCCAATTGGGCCAAAAACCACTTTCGTTAAGCCCATATGCGACTTAATGAACCTTTAAAGTTTAAATTGGGCCTAATGGGCCAAGATTGATTTTTGGGCTTATGGGGTAACTCCCGGATTGGACTTTGGTTTTCGGTTTGATCCGAGTTGACCAAAAGTCCACGCCTTAAGAAATCAATTAAAAGCCCATTGGACTTGAATTAAATTGACGTTGGACGTTAATCGGTCTTTGAGACGCATACGATTAAATTTGGAATTTAAGTCGTAAAGGTTTATTAATAAAGTGTAATATTTAATTTGGAATTAAATAGTGAGTTAGTATTAAATACATATTAAATTGGATTTAATGTTGTAGTTTAATTTAATTCGAGAATTCGTACTTTGAGTACTTATTCGCAAAACGAGTTTGACTCGCGCAAAATCAAATCGTTGTTTGAACATTGGATGATCACTAATTATCAGATTAATTAATTTGATTAGATTGATTGATAACATGCTTGTGTGAATACATGGTTGTGATGAATGAATAATGTATATCGGATGGATATTAGTCGGGTGGGGGCAATTTTGGAAATTATTGTAATAAATTCGATTTATTAAATTGGACCTGCGTGTCCAGCCTTATCACCTCTATTCTCTTTGTATTCTCTTCTCACCTATTCCCCTCAATGTAAATGAGGTTTCTTTAGAAGTGTAGTGTAACAGGTAGAAGTAATACATGTGCTAGCTTGAGAGAGAAAGTGAGAGATTTGATCTAGGATCAATGTGTTAAGTATCATCCGCATATCATTATTATTTATTATACGCGCTTTATTATGTTTAGAATGCATGTTTAAGGGTGTATGATGATGAGACCTTAACAAAGATAATAAATTGGTAGCCAATTTGCACGCGAAAAACCTCATCAAAATATCATGCGTTTTTCCTTCCATTGAGTGATTCTCACTCAAGATCCGAGACGGCATTGGGTTGTTGGCCAAAGTCAAGCCCTTTGTTGTCGAAGATGTGTTTGAATCACGAGAGTTTTGTTACATGTCAGTGTCTTGTCCAAGTTGTGGTTTGTTGGCCAAAGTCAAGACCACTTCTTGTCCAATGACATTGATTACGAAGCTTTCCATGGTCAATGGGTCGCTCTTGACTGGGATCATTAGGTTTGTTGTGCCAAAGCCAAGGCCTAGTTGATTCAGAGGAAAAAGGTTAGGTAATACATTAGATGTATTGGCATATATAAGATATATGTTTCGGACTTGGATGTCCCCCTACCGGATCTAGGAATTGGATTCGGATCCAATTGATCTTCGAGATCTACCTAGTTAATTATCATACAATTTGTTGGCCAAAGTCAAGATTGTGTGATATTTAACGGGATCCTAGCCCACTAGGAAACGTGTTTCCCGAGTACTCGACAGAGGGTTAGAGGCTCGCCGAAAAATAGTGGGAGGCAAGAATTGAATTTGCAATATTCGTTCAATTACTCGCCATACGCGCTCAAACAAATATCACTCGTCATATAAAAAAGTATTAGTTGGACTAATATTTAACGTTGTTTTATTAATATAGTTGGACTATATTCAAACAAATTCAATAAAATAGTTGATTTTATAATTGGATTATAGTAATCAATATAATTGAATAATATTATAGTTGATTAAATAATTGGATTATTGTAATCATTATAATAAATAGTACCTGAAATAATTGATTAAATAGTTGGACTATTGAAATCAAAATAATATTGAAAGATTGGACATTTAAATATTTAAATGGTTTAATTTTCAAAATGGGAATTAAAATTCAGGATGGTCCTGGAAATAAATAATAAGTTACTTTATATGATAAAATAACCTATTATGCATAAGCCCAGAATTAAGCAAATAGTAGAGCATAATCTTTGGAAGATTTATGTGATGATGACTTAAAGTGCTTAATTCATTATACTTGTTATAAATCTATGTTTAGATTTAAGAAGTATTAAAATTGCAATTAATAATTCTTGGAGAATTAATGACAAATCTCAAGGAGATAAAGTCAAACTTTGCAGTTAGGCAAGTAGTGCAAGGCGCACCATACCTCAATATTCTAGAAACCTAAGGCTTGGCCATAGGCTTCTGAAATATTGAAAATGGTAAAGGCAAAATCATTATGATCTTCTGGGAAGATAAATGACATATCCCAAAGTGACTGCCGTTTGGATATGGCAGATACGAAGGAATTAAAGAAAGGGCAAGGCTCTGACTTTAAATAAATTTGTCAAATTTATGTCCATTACTAGTATTAAAATTGGATTTTAAAATACTTAGTGTGGTACATAAAATATATGTATTGATGTTCAGAATCTGCTATGAGCAGGATACTGACTTCAAGCTGAGATAAATCTGTGAATCGGAAACGGGACGAAAGCCGCTGTTTCAACCGTAGATACCTAAGTTAAGGAACTACCCTTCGGGTGTGTACCTATATTAGGAAACTGTTATAATGTAACTAGTTTGACTAGGAACATTATCTCTATATCAGTTTTAATCCGTTGCGGATAAACCTTTATATTCTAGAACACTAAAGTGTTTCATTATATAAAGATGATATTGAGATGTACACATTAGATGTGAATAACAATATTTATATTTTGAATATAAATAAAATCTTGAACATATGATATGACAAACTTATAGCTCATACTGATTTGATCAGAATAAACTTGTTTGTGGCATTGTTGTCTGGGACACAATTAAACAAGACTCGTATATCCACACTTTTGAAGAGTGGGTACTAGGACTGATTTGACTAATCAAATAAAGTCTACGAATCTAGTTTATTAGGTAAAGTACCTAAAACACTATTTACTCGGTAATAGTGAAGTGCCACCGATCTGTTAGCCCTATTCATAGTGAAGTAAGTGGGCCCATATCTAGCAAGGCTAGAAACGGATATGAATATTTTGTGCCTTAACGGATGTGGCATCACGTTATGGTTATGTGTTTCTTTTGAAGAACACAAATCAGAAACTTTTAGAGTTTCGACACGGAATAGACAAACAGATCGGCTAAGTATTAAACTGTCACGGTAAGACCGTAATGGAAAACAGTTAAGCAATAAGTTTAATAAATACTTGAAAGAGTATAGTATTCTTTCAAAATGAGGACTCCTCCGGAACACGTCAATAGACGGTGTGTATCCGAACGGAGAAAACAGATTTTGTTGGACATGATAAGGTTTATCAGGAGTCGCTCTGAGCTACCATTTTCCTTCAACGGATATGCATTAACAGTGTAAAAC
This sequence comes from Zanthoxylum bungeanum, assembly GCA_019454045.1. Classification (NCBI taxonomy): domain Eukaryota; kingdom Viridiplantae; phylum Streptophyta; class Magnoliopsida; order Sapindales; family Rutaceae; genus Zanthoxylum; species Zanthoxylum bungeanum. The sequence continues at coordinate 28,351 of SKCR01040031.1, forward strand.
TTATTTAGAATAAGGTTTCATAAAAATCTGTTTGACAGATTTCATATAAGATATGAACGGGAAAGAAACCGGGTTTCACAATCCTGAAGATTTGGGAATGCAAGGCATACGTTTGGATATTACCAAACTAGAACCCAAATTGGATAAGTGCCAATTATAGGTTATCCTAGGGGAAACCATAAGTATATTACTTATATATCTCACAAGAGAACAATGTGATTGTTGCTCGCCATGCGGTTTCCTAAGAGGAATACCGATATGCAGTGGTAAGTGGGAGGACAGTAAAACTCGATGAAAATCGGAGTAATACTGTTCATGGCACGAAGTCCGTAATGGAACATATATAGTTCATCAAGGATGAAACTATACCATTAATCTTCGAATACACAAGAACCGCGTAGATCGGAGAGAATCAGAAAACAACCTGGGGTATGGGTTTCTGATCTCACCTCATAAAGATGTCAATCTTGTTGAGGTATACCAACCGGCTACGTTTGAGGAAGTGATACAAGGTATCGACTCCCTTTTATGGCAACATACCAACGTACAAAGCTAGGCTTGTGACGAAAAGGTATCATTATCAATATTGTGTTGATTATGGTTTAACCTTTTACTGGTTGCCACGGTAAATTCATTTGGATAATGCTTGCTGAAACTGTACATTTATGAAATGTGTCAGTTAAAGATCAAAATCGCTTTCCTGAAAAGGAAACCTTTTGGAGGATGTTTGCAACATCCTGACGATTTTGTCGTACTAAAACCAGCAAACAAGGTTTGCGGGTTATTCAATCCATGTTTGGATTAAAACAAGCATTAGGTTCTTGGAATTATCGTTTTGATGTAATCATAATGGTTTATGATTTAATTCAAAAACGAAAATGATTCTTGTGTATATAAGGAGGTTAGTGGGAGCGCACTGACAGCGGCTGTCCTATAAAATAATGATAAGATACGTCATTTCTTGGAAATGATATTCCCATATAAAACAATCAGTGAAAGCTTGGCTTTCGAGATTATTCTCCGTAGAATTCTTGGGAGTAACAACTTTTATTCTAGGAATAAAGATCTACTAGGATAGATTTAAAGTTGTTAACACTCTCTGAGAAATTGTACATTTAAAAATGTACGTGACCTAGTGTCTCATACGCTTTGAGCATATGGATTCACAAACAGGCCAATCCGAGTGATAGTCACAGGATTGAACTTAAGAACATCCGTTAGTATCTAAGAGATATAATGATGCTGTCTTAATCCATGAAGATGGAAAACTTGAAGTGACTGGGATCACTGCTGCAAGTTTCCAAACTGATAAATACAACGGTACTATAAAGTTTGAATAACGGAACAGTGAGCTGGAAATCTTCCAAGCAAGATACTGTTACCGAATAAACAACAAATGCAGATTATTACTATAGCTGAAGCAGCAATAGAAGCCATTTGGGTCGATAATAAATCTAATTAGATTAGATATAGTTCTGTTAGCGGCTGAGCTAGGCGTTAGCACAGGCTAAAGAATTAATGGTCTCATCAACGATCCAGATATAAGCTTCGATACTCATCTGATTCGTTCAGATCATACATCGTAGCAATGTGATGATCGAATGAATTAAATCAGACGATAATCATGCAAATCCGCTGACGAAAGCTTTTCTCAGCAGTTTGAGCCAACCGTACATAGTTCGGGTGTTAGACACTCGAGTGACTGGCTATAGGCCAAGTAGGAGATTGTTGGATAATATGACCCATAGCGTCACTATTTGTACAGATCATGGTGTTGTTGTACAAATTAACAATGTGACAAGGAGATTGCGCTCTAATCATTTGTGATTAGATCACCTTAGATGTATAAATGATGAGAGGTCCCTATGATTTGTTCCTGGACAGAGAATGATATGAGACAGTATCAGTCCACGTAGGATAAATCATTAAATATCCCTAGTCAGAGTATTATCGAGATTGGACATCGATAAATACGTAAAAGACTAGTATTACACTTGTGCGCGTTGTGAGGGCATAACGGCATAGTTCTCATATATTTGGGTATTGGATACTCATGCAAGTGTAATAGGAGGTTGTGTTTCACCGATGGTACGGGAAACAGCTTCGCTCTGGATAGACCCCCTCGGAATCCCATTGGTAGTATGACTATGTGTCTATGGGAGTCCGACATCAGGGTAGGTGTATTTGGTCTTAACCTGAGACTTGCACCGCTAATGCTTACGACAATCAATATACTTTAGTTGAGGTCGTCCAGGGGTGTAACAGGTCCTGTGTACGCCGATACTGTGTATATTGAGAATCGTAGAGTATTGGGTGTGATGTCAAGACGGAAGTATCACTCCAGTCATAGTGGAGATGATGTCACGTAGGATACGGTATTAGTGCTCTTAAGTGCTGCGCGGCCATCGAGATATTATGACTAGGTCATATATATCCGATTATAGAGACTAGTTACCAGATATCCGACAAGTGTTTCGTACGGGGCAGACACAACTCCAGCCCCAGGCCTAGCACGTGACAGTCCGATACTGGATCGAAATACGCAATACTAGGTATACTACGCTTGATATAGATCCTTCATTCCTATAAGGATATTTCCGGAGAATTGGGTAGGCATGGCGCTTTGCTAGAGGCCAACTTTGTCTTGTGAATCGGTGTAAACGTGGTACGAGGTACTTACATGTTCGGATAGTCCGACGACCCGATTTACTGCCAACATATCTGGGGATCTCATGGGTCGCTTCCCAATGATTCACCGATGACGTATGACTCGCACATTTATTAATCTGGGATTAATTTGATGAGAGAGAAAATTAATCTGGGATTAATTACGGAGATATTTTATCTAGGATAAAATATCGTCTAAAGAGAGAAAACGATTAATTTAGAAGTAATCGGTAAAGTTAATATATTCGATATATTGAACAAAATTAGATTTCGACGCGGAATTGAAATTAGATTTTAATTCGGGCGAACGAATTAATTTAGAATTAATTCTTTGGCGACGTGAATAGTGAAATCGCTAGGCGTAATCATTTAATTACGACGCAACGGAAAATTCGCTAATTAGGAATTAGCGAAACCGAGCTCGAGAGTGATTACGAGCGCATTCGTATTTCAAATTCGAGTGCGGCAACGCAAGTCACATCAAGCGTCAAATCAAACGTCACTTTGAGTGATGTGACATTTGATTGATTGATTGATTGAAAAGCAACTTGACACTTTGAGTGATATGAGTTGTTGAAATAGTGCAAGTGGTTGGAAAAGCATTTACCATTTTAATTATTTGATAATTTATTTGGTAAATCTTTAATATATTTTATGGAAAATATATAAAGGATTTTGGAAATTGTTTTACCAACTAACAAACGCATTTCATCCTCATCTCTTTCTCTCTAATTCACGCCCAAAATGGGCAGTGAATTTGCTCACTGGTTTCTTCAAAATGCCGAGCAAATGGGAAGCAATGTGCCTTGATTTTGTGGCAAAATCAAGCGGAGCTAGCACTCCGAGAGACTTGCGAAGGTGATAGGGAAACTTACCCACGAGCCGGGAATCGTTCGACGAAGATTCGAAGTTCAAAACTTGACTCAAAACTGAAACTGTCAAGGCAATGGACTGCATGCAGTGGGCGTGGATCTTGAAGGGAAATTTCAGTTTTGTTCGTCGTTTAATCGCACAACCGATCGATGTGAGTATTCCGCTACCTCCTTTGATGTATTCACACTAATATTCATGCTTGTTTGATGATCTTGGGACCTAGAATAAAACCAACAGTTTGCTTCTCTAATGGAGGAGGTATAGCTTCTAAATTCCTTCGGGAGTAATCTTAAGATTTTCTTCACTTGATCCGATGTCCCGATGACTTTTCCCAATGCGCCCAAATGATTGATGATAACCGTAAACCTTGAAATCATGTGATCAATTTCTTCCCCTGATTCCATCTTGAAATTATCCATTTCGCACATGAACCGGTTGATCTTCGATTCCTTCACTTGGCTCGTGCCCTCATTGACCATTTCCAAAGATTTCCACAAATCATAAGCATTTCCACACTCCGGAAGTTTGTTTATTTATTCCCGATCAATGGCACATAGAAGTTGGTTGAGTGCCTTAGCATTTTGTGAGGCTAGTTTTACATCCTCACTATCCCATTCTAAGCTCGGTTTTGGAATATCAACCTCATTCCTATCCTTCTTCATTGGCACTTTTGCACCCTGTGTAATCACCAAATAGGATTGTGGATCAACCGTAAAGAGATAATTCAACATCCTCATTTTCCAATAATTGTAGTCCGTTCCGGTGTAAAATGGAGGTCTAGTCGTTGAAAATCCCTCGGCAAGATTTGACGAGTTGCTCGTAGAAGCCATGATCTATTCTCGGAAGGTTAAGTCTTGTAGAGAATACCTCGCTCTAATACCAATTAAAATTACCTACAAGAAATAGCGACAAACAATCTCTATTTCCAAGAGGGGGTGAATTGGGTTATCGCTATAAGTGCGGAATTAAATAATTTTTTGCCGATTTTTAGCTCTTACTACCAAATGGGTGTTGGACAATTATGACCCATAGCGTCACTATTTGTACAGATCACAGTGTTGTTGTACAAATTAACTATGTGACAAGGAAATTACACTTATCATTTGTGATTAGATCACCTAGATGTATAAATGATGAGAGGTCCCTATGATTTGTTCATGGATGGAGAATGATATGAGACAGTATCAGTCCACGAAGGATAAATCATTAAATATCCCTAGTTAGAGTATTATCGAGATTGGACATCGGTAATACGTAAAAGACTAGTATTGCACTTGTGCACGTTGTGAGGGCATAACGGGCATATTTCTCATATATTTAAGTATTGGATACTTATGAAAGTGCGGTAGGAGGTTGTGTTTCACCGATGGTACGGGAAACAGCTTCGCTCTGGATAGACCCCATCGGAATCTCATTGGTAGTATGACTGTGTGTCTATGGGAGTCCGACATCAGGGTAGGTGTATTTGGTCTTAACCTGAGACTTGCACCGCTAATACTTACGACAATCAGTATACTTTGGTTGAGGTCGTCCAGGGCTTTAACCGGTTCTGAGTACGCCGATACTGGGTATATTGAGAATCGTAAAGTATTGGGTGTGATGTTAAGACGGAAGTATCACTCCAGTCATAGTGGAGATGATGTCACGCAGGATACGGTATTAGTGCTCTTAAGTGTTGCGCAACCATCGGGATATTATGACTAGGTCATGTATATCAGATTATAGAGACTAGTTACCAGACATCTGACATGTGCTTCGTACGGGGCAGACACAGCTCCAGCCCCAGGCCTAGCACGTGACTATCAGATACTAGACCGATATACACGATACGATGTATATTACGCCTGATACAGATCCTTCAATCCTGTAAGGATATTTCCGGAGAATTGGGTAGGCATGGCGCTTTGCTAGAAGCCAACCTTGTCTTGTAAATCGGTATAAATGTAGTACGAGGTACTTACGTGTTCGGATAGTCCGACGACCATATTTACTGCCAACATATCCGGGGATCTCATGGGTCGCTTCCCAATGATTCACCGATGATGTATGACTCGTACTTTAATTAATCTGGGATTAATTCGATGAGAGAGAAAATTAATCTGGGATTAATTACGGAGATATTTTATCTGGGATAAAATATCGTCTAAAATGAGAGAACGATTAATTTGGAATTAATCGGTTAAATTAATATATTCGATATATTAAACGAAATTGGATTTTGACGTGGAATTGAAATTGGATTTTAATTCGGGCGAACGAATTAATTTAGAATTAATTCGTTAGCGACGTGAATAGTGAATTCGCTAGACGTAATCATTTAATTACGATGCGACGGAAAATTCGCTAATTAGGAATTAGCGAACCTGAGCCCGAGAGTGATTGCGAGCGCATTCACATTTCTAATTCGAGTGTCGCACGCAAGTCACATCAAGCGTCAAATCATTAGTCGCATCTAACGTCAAATCGCTAGTCAATTCAAGCGTCAAATCATTTGTCACTTTGAGTGATGTGACTTGACAACTTGAAAGACTTGATATGACTTGATGGATTTGTGATGTTGGAGTGTGGAACACTCAATGTGATTAAAGTTGATTTAATTTGACTTTTTGAAGTTAAAATAAATTGTAAATCATTTATTTATTTTTGGAAAATATATAAACAATGATTTACACATTTTAAAAACAACTTAACACAAAATCATCTCTCATTCTTCTCCACTTACCTCACGCCCAAGGGGCCATTTTCCTTCCCTCTGCTCACTGCCCAAATGGCGTGAATAAGGGCTGGAACAAACTGATTTTTGAAGCAAAAATCATGAGTGCTAGCACACCGAGAGTTGTACGAAGGTGTTAGGGAAACCCACCCACGAGCCGAGAATCGTTTGACGAAGATTTGGAGCTTAAATTCATGAAGCAAAACTGAAAAAGGTGTGCAGTGGACTGCATGCAGTGGGCGCGCCTTGGAGGCAGAATTTTTGTTTTGTTCTTCATCAAATCGTCTCAACCGATCGATGTGAGTATTCCGCAACTTCTTCGATTTGTTTTCACATATTTTTCATGCTTGTTTGATGATCTTGGGACCTAGATTAAAACCAACAATGGCATCAAGAGCCTAGGTTCAAGCATGAAAATTTTAGGGCTAAAATTGGGTAAATTGATTTTGAGCATGATTTGGTTAAATTTTTTGATTGAGCATGTTTAAATGATGTTTAATTTAGGATTGATTGGATCAATTTGTTGAAAATTAGTTTGGAACAATTTTCCCCAAAAATTATATGTTGGCCGAATGTTGTAGTGATTTTGGATCATGGTGATTTTTTGATTTTGATCATTGGATGAGTTGAAATCATATAGGGTAATGTTGATTTGAGAATCAATTGGATTGAATTTTGAATCGGACAAATTTCTCCAAAATTACTTACCTTGGCCGAATTGCATATGCCCTAGAATGTCTTGGAATTTTGATTCTTTAATTCATTGGATGTGTTGGAAATCATTCGGGATAAGGACTTAATATCGATTGTGAAATTAATTGGATTGAATTCGAATCGGATAAAAGTCTCTCCCTTGGCCGAGACCTTTAAGCATGTAATTGGGTTTGATTTTTCATCATTGTGTTGGACATGTGATAATGATGATGAACATGATTAATTGGACTAATTTGATGTTTTGAAAATATTGATTTAGGTGATTAATCATGATATGCACTTTAGGTAATTAAATTGCGAAATTGGATTTATGTAATTTAATAAAGTAGGCCTTTAAATTGGATTTGGGCTTATTATGTTGTTATTGGGCTTATTGGGCTTTGTTGTACAAAGTTGGGTTTAGGCCAAATGGATTGGATCCAATTGGGCCCAAAACTGCTTCCATAAAGCCCAAATGCGACTTAATGAACCTTTAAAGTTTAATTGGGCCTAATGGGCCAAGATTGATTTATGGGCTTATGGCGTAAATCCCGGATTGGATTTTGGTTATTCGGTTTGACCCGATTTGACCAAAAGTCCACGCCTTAAGAAATCAATTAAAAGCCCATTGGACTTTAATTGAATTGACGTTGGACGTTAATCGGTCTTTGAGACGCGTTACGATTAAATTTGGAATTTAAGTCGTAAAATATTTTTATAATAAGTGTAATATTTAATTTGGAATTGAATAGTGAATTAGTATTAAATACATATTAAATTGGATTTAATGTTGTAGTTTAATTTAATTCGAGAATTCGTACTTTGAGTACTTATTCACAAAACGAGTTTGACTCGAGCAAAATCAAATCGTTGTTTGAACATTGGATGATCACTAATTATCAGATTAATTAATTTGATTAGATTGATTGATAACATGTTTGTGTGAATACATGGTTGTGATGAATGAATAATGTATATCGGATGGATATTAGTCGGGTGGGGGCAATTTTGGAAATTATTGTAATAAATTCGATTTATTAAATTGGACCTGCGTGTCCAGCCTTTTCACCTCTATTCTCTTTGTATTCTCTTCTCACCTATTCCTCTCAATGTAAATGAGGTTTCTTTAGAAGTGTAGTGTAACGGGTAGAAGTAATACAAGTGCTAGTCGGAGAGAGAAAGAGAGAGATTTTATCTAGGATCAATGTGTTAAGTATCCATCCGCATATCATTATTATTTATTTTCATATGCGCTTTATTATGTATTTAGAATGCATATTTAAGGGTGTATGATGATGAGACCTTAACAAAGATAATAAATTGGTAGCCAATTTGCACGCAAAAAAAACCCTCAATAAATATCATGCGTTTTTCCTTCCATTGAGTGATTCTTACTCAAGATCCGAGATTGGCATTGAGTTGTTGGCCAAAGTCAAGCCTTTGTTCGTCGAAGATGTGTTTGAATCACGAGAGTTTTGTTCCATATCGGTGTCTTGTCCAAGTTGTGGTTTGTTGGCCAAAGTCAATACCACTTCTTGTCATCGACATTGATTACGAAGCTTTCCATGGTCAATAGGTCGCGCTTGACTGGGATCATTAGGTTTGTTGTGCCAAAGCCAAGGCCTAGTTGATTCAGAGGAAAAAGGTTAGGGTACGTATTGGATATGTAGACATATATGGGATATATGTTTCGGACTTGGATGTCCACCTACCGGATCTAGGAATTGGATTGGATCCAATTGATCTTCGAGATCTACCTAGTTAATTATCATACAATTTGTTGGCCAAAGTCAAGATTGTGTGATATTTAACGGGATCCTAGCCCACTAGGAAACGCGGTTTCCCGAGTACTCGACAGAGGGTTAGAGGCTCGCCGAAAAATAGTGGGAGGCAAGAATTGAATTTGCAATAATCGTTCAATTACTCCCATACGCGCTCAAACAAATATCACACGTCAAATAATTTAAAGTATTAGTTGGACTAATATTTAATGTTGTTTTAAATATATAGTTGGACTATATTCAAACTAATTCAATAAAATAGTTGATTTTATAATTTGATTATAGTAATCAATATAATTGAATTAAAATTATAGTTGATTAAATAATTGGATTATTGTAATCATTATAATAAACAGTACCTGAAATAATTGATTAAATAGTTGGACTATTAAAATCAAGATTGGACATTTAAATATAATCTTGGATTAAAATATTTAAATTGTGGATAATTTCAGGATGGTCCTGGAAATAAATAATAAGTTACTTTATTTGATAAAATAACCTATTATGCCTAAGCCCAGAATTAAGCAAATGAGTGGAGCATAATCTTTGGAAGATTTATGTGATGATGACTTAAAGTGTTTAATTCTATATACTTGTAATAAATCTATGTTTAGATTTAAGAAGTATTAAAATTGCAATTAATAATTCTTGGAGAATTAATGACTATTCTTGAGGAGATAAAATCAAATTTTGCAATTAGGTAAGTAGAGCAAGGCGCACCTTACTTCGATATTCTAGAAACCCAAGGCTTGGCCAAAGGCTTCTGAAATATTGAAAAGGGTAAAGGCAAAATCATTATTATCTTTTTGAAAGATAAATGACATATCCCAAAGTGAATGCCGTTTGGATATGGCAGACACGAAGGAACTAAAGAAAGGGCAGGCTCTGACTTAAATAAAATTGTCAAAATTATGTTCACTACTAGTATTAAAATTGGATTTTAAAATACTTGTGTGGTACATAAAATATATGTATTGACGTTCAGAATCTGCTGTGAGCAGGATACTGACTTCAAGCTGAGATTTATCTGCGAATCGGAAACGGGACGAAAGTCGCTGTTTCGACCGTAGAATCTAAGTTTAGGAACTACCTTTCAGGGTGTACTAAATTAGGAACTGTTATAATGTAACTAGTTTGACTAGAAACATATCTTTATATCAGGTGTTTAATCCATTGTGGATAAACCTTTATATTCTAGAACACTAAAGTGTTTCATTATATAAAGATGATATTGAGATAAACGCATTAGATGTGAATAACAGTATTTATATTTTGAATATGAATAAATCTCAAACATATAATATGACAGATATATAGCTCAAACTGATTTGATTATAGAGACTTATTTGTGGCATAGTTGTCTAGGACACAATTAAACAAGACTCGTATATCCACACTTTTGAAGAGTGGGTACTAGGACTGATTGACTATTCAAATAAAGTCTACGAATCTAGTTTATTAGGTAAAGTACCTAAAACACTATTTACTTGGTAATAGTGAAAGTGCCACTGATCTGTAAGCCCTATTCATGGTGAAGTAAGTGGGCCCATATCTAGATAGGCTAGAAGTGGATATGAATATTTCGTGACCTTAACGGATATGACATCACGTTATAGTTATGTGTTTCTTTTGAAGAACACAAAGCGGAAACTTTTAGAGTTTCGACACGAAGTAGACAAACAGATCGGCTAAAGTATTAAACCGTCACGGTGAGACCGTAATGGAAAATACTTAAGCAATAAGTTTCATAAATACATGAAAGAGTATAGTATTCTTTCAATGGGGACTCCTCCTGGAACACGTCAGTTTGACGGTGTGTCCGTATGGTGAAACCGAATTTTGTTGGACATGATAAGGTTAATAATGAGTCGCTCTGAGCTATATTTTCCTTCAAAGATAAGCATTAACAGTGCAAAACTTATTTAGAATAAGGTTCCATAAAAAAATCTATTTGACAGAGTTCATATTGGATATGAACGGGATAGAAACAGGGTTTCATACTCCTGATGATTTGGGAATGCTAGGATATGTTTGGATGATACCAAACTAGAACCCAAATTGGATAAAGTGGCCCATTAAAGGTTATCCTAGGGGAAACCATAAGTATAGTACTTATACATCTCACTTGAGAACAATTTTAATTGTTGCTCACCATGCGGTCTTCCATAGAGGAATACTGATATGCAGTGGTAAGTGGGAAGATGGTATAACTCGATGAAAATCGGAGTGATACTTTTCAAGGCACGAAGTCCTTAATGGAACACTAATAGTTCATCAAGGATGAAACTATACAAGTAATCTTTGAATACACAAGAATCGCGTAGATCGGAGAGAGTCAGAAAACAACCTGGGGTATGGGTTTCTGATCTCACCTACTAAGATGTCTATCTTATTGAGGTATATCAACCGACTACGTTTAAGAAAGTGATACAAGGTATCGACTCCCTATTATGGCAAAGTGCCATATGAATCCGAAATGGATTCCATGTATATCAACTATGTTTGGATACTAGTTGATGTACCTCAAGGCATTGTGCCTATTGGTACTGTATAAGTCTTCAAGGAAGACATACATGGATGGCAACATACCAACGTACAAAGCTAGACTTGTAGCGGAAAGGTATCGTTATCAATATTGTGTTGATTACGGTTCAATCTTTTACCTGTTGCCATGGTAAATCCATTTAGATGATGCTTGCAACTACTGCATATTTCATTTATGAAATGTGTCAGTTAAAGGTCAAAATCGCTTTCCTTAAACAGAAACCTTTTGGAGGATGTTTATAACATCCTGACGATTTTGTCGTACCAAAACTAGCAAACAAGGTTTGCGGGTTATTCGATCCATGCTTGGATTGAAGCAAGCATTAGGTTCTTGAAATCATCGTTTTGATGTAATCATAATGGTTTATGATCTAATTCAAAATGATTCTTGTGTATATAAGAAGGTTAGTGGGAGCACTGACAATGAATGTCCTATAAAATAATGATAATATATATTCATTTCTTGGAAATGATATTCCCATAAAATAATCGCTGAAAGCTTGGCTTTCATAGAAATTCTCCGTAGAATTCTTGGGAGTAATAACCTTATTCTAGGAATAAAGATCTACTGGGATAGATTTAAAGTTGTTAACACTCTCTGAGAAATTGTGCATTTAAAAATGTACGCCACCTGGTGTCTCATATGCTTTGAGCACATGGAGTCACAATCAGGCCAATCCTAGTGATGGTCATTAGATTGAAGTTAAGAACATACTTAGTATCTTAGAGAACTAAGCATGATGTCTTAATCTATGGAGAAGGAGAACTTGAAGTGACTGGGATCAATGTAGCAAGTTTCCAATAACCGATAAAGACGACTAAAAGTCGCAAACGGTACTATAAAGTTTGAAAAACGGAACAGTTAGCCGGAAATATTCCGAGCAAGATACTGTTGTCAAATAAACAACAAATGCGGATTATTGCTGCAGCTGAGGCAGCAATAGAAGCCATTTGGGTCGATAATAAATCTAATTAGATTAGATGTAGTTATGTTAGCAGCTGAGCTAGGCGTCAGCATAGGCTAAAGAATTAATGGTCTCATCAACGATCCAGATATATACTTCTATATTCATCTGATTCGTTCGGATCATACATCGTGGCGATGTGATGATCGTATAAATCGCATCAGACGATAATTATATAAATCCGCTGGCGAAAACCTTTTCTCAGTAATTTGAGCGAACCGTACATAGTTCGGGTGTTAGACACTCGACTGACTGGCTATAGGTCAAGTGGGAGATTGTTGGACAATTATGACCCATAGCGTCACTATTTGTACAGATCACAGTGTTGTTGTACAAATTAACTATGTGACAAGGAAATTGCACTCTTATCATTTGTGATTAGATCACCTAGATGTATAAATGATGAGAGGTCCCTATGATTTGTTCCTGGACGGAGAATGATATGAGACAATATCAGTCCATGAAGGATAAATCATTAAATATCCCTAGTTAGAGTATTATCGAGATTGGACATCGGTAATGCGTAAAAGACTAGTATTGCACTTGTGCACATTGTGAGGGCATAACGGGCATATTTCTCATATATTTAAGTATTGGATACTTATGAAAGTGCGATAGGAGGTTGTGTTTCACCGATGGTACGGGAAACAGCTTCGCTCTGGATAGACCCCCTCGGAATCTCATTGGTAGTATGACTGTGTGTCTATGGGAGTCCGACATCAGGGTAGGTGTATTTGGTCTTAACCTGAGACTTGCACCGCTAATACTTACGACAATAAGTATACTTTGGTTGAGGTCGTCCAGGGCTTTAACCGGTTCTGAGTACGCCGATAATGGGTATATTGAGAATCGTAGAGTATTGGGTGTGATGTCAAAATGGAAGTATCACTCCAGTCATAGTGGAGATGATGTCACGCAGGATACGGTATTAGTGCTCTTAAGTGTTGCGCAACCATCGGGATATTATGACTAGTCATGTATATCCGATTATAGAGACTAGTTACCAGACATCCGACATGTGCTTCGTACGGGGCAGACACAGCTCCAGCCCCAGGCCTAGCACGTGACTATCAGATACTGGACCGATATGCACGATATGATGTATACTACGCCAGATACAGATCCTTCATTCCTGTAAGGATATTTCCGGAGAATTGGGTAGGCATGACGCTTTGCTAGAAGCCAACCTTGTCTTGTAAATCGGTATAAATGTAGTACGAGGTACTTACGTGTTCGGATAGTCCGACGACCGTATTTACTGTCAACATATCTGGGGATCTCATGGGTCGCTTCCCAATGATTCACCGATGATGTATGACTCGCACTTTAAATAATCTGGGATTAATTCGATGAGAGAGAAAATTAATTTGGGATTAACTACGGAGATATTTTATCTGGGATAAAATATCGTCTAAAAGGAGAGAACGATTAATTTGGAATTAATCGGTTAAATTAATATATTCGTTATATTAAACGAAATTGGATTTCGACGCGGAATTGAAATTGGATTTTAATTCGGGCGAACGAATTAATTTAGAATTAATTCGTTAGCGACGTGAATAGTGAATTCGCTAGGCGTAATCATTTAATTATGACGCGACGGAAAATTCGCTAATTAGGAATTAGCGAACCCGAGCCCGAGAGTGATTGCGAGCTCACTCGCATTTCGAATTCGAGTACCGCACGCAAGTCACATCAAGCGTCAAATCATTAGTCGCATCTAGCGTCAAATCGCTAGTCAATTCAAGCGTCAAATCACTTGTCACTTTGAGTGATGTGACTTGACAACTTGAAAGACTTGATATGACTTGATGGATTTGTGATGTTGGAGTGTGGAACACCCAATGTGATTAAAGTTGATTTAATTTGACTTTTTGAAAGTTAAAATAATTGTAAATCTTTTATTTATTTTTGGAAAATATTTAAAACAATGATTTACACATTTTAAAACAACTTAACACAAAATCATCTCTCTTTCTTCTCCACTTACCTCACGCCCAAGGCGCCATTTTCCTTCCCTCTGCTCACTGCCCAAATGGCGTGAATAAGGGCTGGAACAAACTGATTTTTGAAGCAAAAATCATGAGTGTTAGCACAACGAGAGTTGTACGAAGGTGTTAGGGAAACCCACCCACGAGCCGGGAATCGTTTGACGAAGATTCGGAGCTCAAATTCATTAAGCAAAACTGAAAAACTTGAGCAGTGGACTGCATGCAGTGGGCGCACCTTCGAGGCAAAATTTTGGCTTTGTTCTTCATCAAATCGTCTCAACCGATCGATGTGAGTATTCTGAAACTTCTTCGATTTGTTTTCACACATTTTTCATGCTTGTTTGATGATCTTGGGACCTAGATTAAAACCAACAATGGGCACTTAGGTCGATTTTCTCTATTTCGATTAATAACATATATGCAAGTTCTCTAATCAATAAATGTAAATGTAAATAAACTTGCAAATAGTAAAAGTATAGGGAAAGAGAAATACGACACCGCGATTTATAGTGGTTCGGCCAAACGTGCCTACGTCCACTCCCCCAAGCCTCACTTGAAGATTTCCACTAAAATCGAGTTTCCATGGTTCACCCGCAACCAAGAGTTTTCCGTAAAGGCGCACTCCGAACCTTTTACAATTTTGAGTTTTGTTCGTAAGCTCACTCACAAACCCTTACAACTACCCAAACTAATGGGATTTCACAACCACAAGTGTTTTTGTTTAAGAAGGTTTGAAACACATTTGGTCACTCACAAATAATAAGAAGATTGTGTGAGTTGGAAACTCAAGTGTTCTAAGCTCACTACTAATTGTATGAAGGTGTAGTGTGTGTGAGCTTGTATGAGTGTTTAAGCATATGAAGGTTTAAAACACTATTGTATTTGCCTTGGTAGAATATGTATGAAGGTTTTCTAAGTCTCTAGCCAAGCACAAATGAGTTGGGGTTCTATTTATAATAAAATGCAAAACATTCCCCAACAGATGTTGAGACCATTCTGGTCACTGGTATGGGGACCGGTATGCTGATCTGGGGTTTCCAACGGATACTAACGGCTATATTACCGTTGAATAAGTATATGTTAGGCCGGTATGCTAACCGGTATTAAGACCGGTATGGTTTGGTCCGGTTCCAGAATGTGTGCAAAATGAAGAGCTAGACTGGAATGGAGACCGGAATGGAGACAAGTATGGATCTCCCTAGTTTCAGTAACTATGCACCCTGAAGAGCTAAACCGGAATGGAGACAGATATGGATCTCCATAGTTTCAGTAACTATGCACCATGAAGAGTTAGACAGGAATAGAGACCGGAATGGATCTCCCTGGTTCCAGAAAGCATGCATAAGGCTTTCCTTGACCGGTATGGTCACTGGAATGACACCGGTATGCTGGTCTCAGACCAAAATACAGAGTAATGAAGATTTAAAGGCATTTTTTCATGATACTAATGCATCTAAGTGATTGTGCATAGACCCGGCCACGGTTCCGATTCGAAACCGAAACCGAACCGATTGGAACCGGAAGATTCTGGTTCCAACCGGTTCCGATTCCAGAACCGGAACCGTTGGCGACCGGTTCGGTTGGGGTTCGACCCCAACTCGAACCGGTAGGAACCAGTGGAACCGTATGGTTCCACCGGTTCAACGGTTCCGGTTGGAACCGTATGGTTCCGGTTGGAACCGTATGGTTCCGGTTGGAACCGTATGGTTCCTGTTGGAACCGTAGGGTTCCAACAGGAACCCTTCCCCAACGGCTACTAGCCGTTGGGGGGTGGCGTTGGCTCCCTGTCCAAATAAGAAAAAAAATAAAAAAAAATAATTTATAAATTAAAATATAAATTACTAATATATCCCTAATAACGGTAATATAACGGTTATATTTAGGGCATTTTTGGTATCAAAAAAATTCTAAAACTCTATAAATATGATTCATTTTTCATTATTTCAACACACCAAATTCTCAACTCTCTCATTTTCTATAATTATCTTATTCTCAATCTCACTTCAATACAATTCTCTTATAATCTTATTCTCAATCTCAGTTCAATTAGTTGTTAATTTGTTATCATTCGCAATTATTCAATTTTCTTATTTTTCTTCCTAATTTCTCAAACGAAAAATGGCAAGCTCATCTGAGAACATAATGTCAAATATGCCAACCCAAGAGAGCGGTCCTAGTGTCGGTGCAGAATCACGGAGAAAAGAAGTTAAGGCTCGTTCCTCGGATGTTTTCAAAATTCATTTTCATTTGGAACGCCTAGAAGATAATACACATCAAGCAATTTGCAACTATTGTGGGGTTACCTATAAATTTTCTGGTGGATACGGCAATATGATCAAGCACCTGGAAAGACATCATCCGGTTGAACTTGGAATTGATACGACGCAAACTCAAATGGCCAGGTACGCATCATCTAGTAGAGGTACAAGTAGTGTAGATTTATTTAAATATTCTGATGCAAAAAATAGAGAAGAATTTGCGAAATTAACTTGTATGACACATCTTTCTTTAAGCTTTGGTGAAAAACTTCATTTTACTAATTATGTGCATAATGCTTTAAACCCTTCTGCATGTAGAATGACTCGAAACACAACAAAACATCATATTTTCAAATTATATAAAGATGATAAAATTATTTTAAATGAAATATTTAAAGAGATGAAAGGTCGTATTTCTATATGTTCTGATATTTGGAGTGACCATTGGCAAACACACTCATACATGGGTGTGACTTGTCATTGGATTGATGCATCATTTACCATGCAAAAATGACTTATTGCATTTAGAGTTTTTGATGACCAACATACTGCACATAATATTTATAGAATGATGAAGGTAATTTTTGATGAATATGGTTTAGTAGAAAAAATTTTAACAATTGGATTTGATAATGCATCTGCAAATACTACATCCATCGGTGATTTAAAATCCTTATGTGAACCAAATTTAGGGGGTCGATTTTTTCATATTCGTTGTACATGTCATGTCCTTAACATATGTGTGCAAGACGGTCTAAAATTATTATCACCTTTTCTTGATCCAATTAAAACGGCACTTAACTGTATTTGGTCATATTCTCAAGTTAGGAGAGAATGGACCAAGTTTTGTAAAATAAATGGTATTAAACCGATTAAATTTTCAAGAGATGTTCCAACACGGTGGAATTCAACTTACTTTCTTTTATGTCAAGCATTTCAATACAAAGATGCATTATGTAGTTTTTTTTTCTTAACATGTTCAAAATATCACACTTTATCCTAGTCAATGGGATATTTGTGATTTTTTTTTATAGATATTTTAAGAGTTTTTAATGATGCTACTTTAGTTTTTAGCGGTGTTTATTATCCTACAGCACATTTATTTTTTCTTGAAAGTTTGAATATTGTTGGCACTCTCGATGAGCATGTTGACAGTAGCGATCCTAATGATATTGTTTTGTTGGAACCCATTAATGCTATGAAGGTAAAATAGTTGAATTATTTTAGGGAAATTCCTTTACTTTATCTTATTGTTGCTGTTTTTTTATCCTAGATTTAAATTAGAAGGTTTGAATGGTGGTTTATGATGAGTGATAAATGTATTACTATTTCCCACTCATTTAACTTAATATTTTGTATAGTTTCTTGAGTTTTGTGAATATTTTGATGTGTTTTGTGTTATTTTGCAGATAAATAAAGTTTCAGGACATTCTGGAGGTGATTTGAGAGCAAAACTGTGAAATTTGGTGAAATTTGGCCAAAAGGGTATTTTGGTAATTTTGGACGTCCCGACACAAAGGGTTATTTGGTAATTTTGGACATCCCGACACCGAAATAAAGTTCCAAGACATTCTGGAGGTGATTTGGAGCAAAACTGTGAAATTTGACGAAAAGGGTATTTTGGTAATTTTGGGCATCCCGACACCGAGGGTATTTTAGTAATTAACCACCATGCCACGTGTCAAAGATTCAACGAGCCGTCATTTTTAGCACACCATGCCACGTGTCGAAAATTCAGCGATCCAAAAAAAAAATAATAAAATAATAAAAATCAGAAAAATAATAAAATAATAAAAATCAGAAAAATAATAAAATAATAAAAATCAGAAAAATAATAATAAAAAATTAGATTTTTTTGCCTATAAATAGATTTCGAATTTTTAGTTTCAAATGTACCTCTTCCTCTGAAATCCTTATAAATAAATTGAGAGTTCTTCATATTTTCTTCTTTTATTCAGTTTTATTTACGCTTTGTAGTAGTAATTTTATCCATCTATGAGGGGGGTAACTCCTCCATGCTGAGGTAATAAGGTAATTCTTTTACTATTGCTTTTTAGATTAATCTCCCTTAAAATATAATATATAAACTATTTAAAATCAGATTAATAAAGGATACCGCCATTCTGGACGGTTGGTTATTCAATTTAAATTGGTTAATCTTGACTTAATGAGGATACCGCCATACTGGACGGTTGGTTTAAATTTATATTTCTGTTCCGCCTTATGGCTGGTATTTGAATTTGACTTAATCAGGATACCGCCATTTTGGACGGTTGGTTTAAAATATCACAAGATTATATATTATTTTATGGGAGATCTAAATAGTAAATAGTAGAAGTTAATTCCTTTTACCTTAGCATTTTATTTATTTTTCTGCATTTACTTTTTAGTAATTTTTATGTCTTTTTACTTGTCCTAATTATGTGTTATAACTAAGTTAAATATCTAGGGTTGTGATTAAATCTAATATCACCGGATTTTAAAAGGGTTAGATTATAGTTTGAGTAATTTAAAAGAATTATTTGTTGAGTCATAACCTTATTGCCTTTTTATTAACTGATCACTAATAAAATTGATTAGATAAAACTTAAAATGAACTAGACATATGGATTTTAAGTTTAAAGACATTATACTCAACAACCACGATCTTCTTTAAGGATAGATAAACCTTTAATAGATTTCTTTACAGGATAGACATATACCTGTCGGGCGGGGGTAATCAATAATTGGAATTCAATCTTAATGAATCTAGGTAATTTAATGACATAGACATATGATTCAATTTGATTATTCTAGGTATTTGTAAATGACCATCGGAAGAGGCTTTTACATAATTTAGTGTTCCAGATTAATAATTCAATATTTTACCCAACTATGATATAACTACTTCATTTTAAAAGATATTAGAAAATTTCACAACCCTAGATCTTTGAGTCTTTTATTTTCCTTTGTAATTTCTTTTGTCTTTTTATCTTTTTATTTTTTTAGCAAATCTACAAATCAAATCATTTCAAGCAATCAATCACTTCTCCCTCAATTAGATATTTGTAAATAAGTAGATTTAACAATTAATAACAATAGTAGGAATTAAGTCCTCGTGGGATCGATATTTTTATACTACTTGAACGATACGTGCGCTTGCGTTATACGTGTGTGTTTACGCCGGTCAAGTTTTTGGCGCCGTTGCCGGGGACTTATTTTTCTTGAGTTGTTAATTTGAAACTATCAAATTTACTTATATCTAATTTTCTTTCTTTTATTTTGTAATTTTTATTTCTTTTGTTTTCAGGTGATTAAAAAATGAAACACTACTGGGAGATTGAAAGATTACAAGCTTTACAAGAAGATACACCCCAAATCTGGGAGCAACAGTCCAGTTTTCTGAGGCCTGTTGTTCAGCCCAACAAATATCAGTGGATGCCAGAATCAAGCAATACTACATTTGCTCAACAGAATGAAATGGGGAGATGTGTAATATGTGATGGTAACACCCGAGCGATCAATGTATTTACATTTCAGAGTGGCAGAATTTTTGGAATCAACCAAGGTACGAAGAATCATCACATTTTCCATCTTATCCACCATCTTCCTTCGATTCTTATCATGAACCAGATCCATCAGAGGAAGATCAATTGATTGACATGTTCAAAGAACAAGCAGTTCAATTTGATGCACAAATTCAGAGTAACGCAGGATCCATACAGAGAATGACAGATCAGATCAGACAATTAATAGAAAACCAGAGCTATATACCTCAAGAATCATTTTCAGATGAAGCCTCAGAGTACCAAACATTTCACGATGACACTTTAGCAAAAGAGGAGGCTGAGGAGAATCAAGAACCAGAGGTATCAGTTCAGGAACCCGAACCGACAAAGTCTCGATTTGATTCTATTATTCAGATTCTGACGAGGATGAAACTGAGCTGTTTGTACCAAATACATCAAAAATTGAGGATGGAATTCTGTATCCTCAAAATGAAGATCTTGGAGATTCCATTGCACAAATGTTTGATGAAGATCTACATGAGCCAATCATTTCAACCAGATCAGAGGATGAAGACCTAAAATCTGACATTTCTTTTCATCCTCAGGTTAACAATTTTGAAACATGTATTTCACAGATGACAGATGAAGAGCTGAATGCAGAAATTTTAAAATACATCTGTGAAGAAAATGTGGAACAAGAAGCAGAGCAAATGGAAGAACAAATGTCTGACCTTATTAAAGATCCAGAGCATTCAGGAAAAACATCGCTGTTTTGGGGAGTACAAACCAAAGATATCAAACAGAAGCTTGACAGAATGGAACTTCCATTCCAAGTCAAGCACCATACGAGACCTCCTGATTTTCTTTCTTTCTTTGCAGGAACCACTGAAGTAACAAGGAGCAAAAAGGTGGCACGAGCACTGAATGAGACAAAATTCTTTTTGCCACTTTACCGTTGGAAGAGACCCTTCAAAAGCAACGCTCACGGGATTGTCTTTGATTGGACATCCAAAACGACGATAAAACCGCCTTAACATATAGATTTTAGTCACGTCTGGCTGAAGACGAAAAATTTAGCGCTAGCTGGGAGGCAACCCATTTAACCAGGTATGGTCTTCTAAACTCTTCTTTTACTATTTAAGACATTGGGGACAATGTCTCATTTAGGTTTGGGGGTGAGGAATAGTTAATAGTACTTGTTTGTATTGTGTTTTTATTTTTAGTCCAAAATTTTTCGAAAAATACAAAAAAAATTAAAAAATTAATAAAAACAAAGGGCATATTTAAAGCTAGGTGATGGTTTGGTGTCTTCCTTCACTCACTACCTTTTTATAAGGAAAAGCTGTAGAGGCACCTAGATAATCATTCACTTGTAGCGTGTTGTGACAGACTAGTTTGAAGGACTCGTTGTTTATTCCTGACAACAAGCGATAAGAGCCTAAGGGGCTTGGGTATTTAAGTGAGCCTCGCTCCACCTTCCCTCTGGGGAATCTACAACGGGAAGTCCATTCGATAGTTAGTCACACACCATAAATTCGTTGGCACGTACCATAAGGTATAAAAAATGTGCGTTCACTTGGTCGCTTGAACCCTTGAGTGGGGAGTCCTAGTTGTGAACAAACCTTCGTCAACGTGAGCCTTTGATTAAACTTCTAAAACCACATGTAAATTATATTTATATGACCAGTAGAAATTTTTGTTGTTATGTTGACTAAAAAGATGAAATTGGTAAGAAATAGCTGTGTAAGGAATTTCCACTCCTGAGACGTATTTCAAACCTAATTCAAAACAAGTTAATTTTTGTTTATTCACTTTTGAATTATTAATCTGTAAATTCTCCATAAAACTGACTAAAATTAATCTTCATATACTTAGTTGGTAGATATATCAACATACATGGTAACATACGGACATAGGATAAAATTGAAAAGATTGTAATATTCAGTGCTATAGTTTAATTGGAGAAGCATCTAAAAAAAAGTGATGGAATAAAAAAAAAATACATCTGAGATCCGAGTTATTAAGTCTGTAAGGGTATTTTAATACCTAGTGCCCTAAAACCAACTGGTTTGGGAGTCATTGGCCCAAAACTCGTTACATGGATCAAAAAATGATGAAAAATTTATATATATGTATATATATCTGAAGTCTGAGTAATTAAGTCCTTAGGGGTGTCTTAACACCTGATGCCCTAAAGCCAACTGGTTTGGGAGTCACCGACCTAAAGCTCGCTACATAGATGGAAGATATTGTATATAAAATAAAAATAAAAAAAGAAAAAAATCAAAGAAAAAAATCAAAAAAATCAGAAAAATTATTCCATTGCTACAACAAGGTGTGAAATCTGATAGAACTTTAGGACAAAAAAAATACTCTCTTATCAACTGCACTTATGACCGTTGTGGGCAAAAATGAGTTGTTTAATATTTTGTTGGCTGTGTATATGAAGAATGGTAAAAATAATCGGAGAATTTACTTATTTAGTAATTTAGAATGAAACAAAACAACTAATAACTTGGAGTATAAGTTTCACATGATTAGTCACTAACTTCTTTATTCTCTCTTGTCTTTTTGTTTTTGTGTACATTAGTTTCACTACCTTTTTACTTTTGTAAAATGTTTGTGTGTATCATTGCTGTAAACCCTCACGAGACTACAACTCGTCCACTAGGGACACCTAGGGGTTTAAAGGCTTGTTGCATATGCTAAATGCAATCGTGATCCCTACGAAAGTGGCTTAGTTAAATTTACTATGTTATTTTATATTTTGCTCGAGGACTAGCAAAATGTTAGGTTTGGGGGTGTGATGAGTGATAATGTATCACTATTTCCCACTCATTTAACTTAATATTTTGTATAGTTTCTTGAGTTTTGTGAATATTTTGATGTGTTTTGTGTTATTTTGCAGATAAATAAAGTTTCAGGACATCTGGAGGTGATTTGGAGCAAAACTGTGAAATTTGGTGAAATTTGGCCAAAAGGGTATTTTGGTAATTTTGGACGTCCCGACACAAAGGGTATTTTGGTAATTTTGGACATCCCGACACCGAAATAAAGTTCCAAGACATTCTGGAGATGATTTGGAGCAAAACTGTGAAATTTGACGAAAAGGGTATTTTGGTAATTTTGGGCATCCCGACACCGAGGGTATTTTAGTAATTTAACCACCATGCCACGTGTCAAAGATTCAACGAGCCGTCATTTTTAGCACACCATGCCACGTGTCGAAAATTCAGCGATCCAAAAAAAAATAATAAAATAATAAAAATCAGAAAAATAATAAAATAATAAAAAATTAGATTTTTTTGCCTATAAATAGATTTCGAATTTTTAGTTTCAAATGTACCTCTTCCTCTGAAATCCTTATAAATAAATTGAGAGTTCTTCATATTTTCTTCTTTTATTCAGTTTTATTTACGCTTTGTAGTAGTAAATTTTAATCCATCTTGAGGGGGTAACTCCTCCATGCTGAGGTAATAAGGTAATTCTTTTACTATTGCTTTTTAGATTAATCTCCCTTAAAATATATATATAAACTATTAAAAATCAGATTAATAAAGGATACCGCCATTCTGGACGGTTGTTATCAATTTAAATTGGTTAATCTTGACTTAATGAGGATACCGCCATACTGGACGGTTGGTTTAAATTTATATTTCTGTTCCGCCTTATGGCTGGTATATTTGAATTTGACTTAATCAGGATACCGCCATTTTGGACGGTTGGTTTAAAAATCACAAGATTATATATTTTTTATGGGAGATATCTAAATAGTAAATAGTAGAAGTTAATTCCTTTTACCTTAGCATTTTATTTATTTTTCTGCATTTACTTTTAGTAATTTTTATGTCTTTTTACTTGTCCTAATTATGTGTTATAACTAAGTTAAATATCTAGGGTTGTGATTAAATCTAATATCACCGACCGTTTTAAAGGGTTAGATTATAGTTTGAGTAATTTAAAAGAATTATTTGTTGAGTCATAACCTTAATGCCTTTTTATTAACTGATCACTAATAAAATTGATTAGATAAAACTTAAAATGAACTAGACATATGGATTTTAAGTTTAAAGACATTATACTCAACAACCCACGATCTTCTTTAAGGATAGATAAACCTTTAATAGATTTCCTTTACAGGATAGACATATACCTGTCGGGCGGGGGTAATCAATAATTGGAATTCAATCTTAATGAATCTAGGTAATTTAATTGACATAGACATATGATTCAATTTGATTATTCTAGGTATTTGTAAATGACCATCGGAAGAGGCTTTTACATAATTTAGTGTTCCAGATTAATAATTCAATATTTTACCCAACTATGATATAACTACTTCATCTTTTAAAAGATATTAGAAAAATTCACAACCCTAGATCTTTGAGTCTTTTATTTTCCTTTGTAATTTCTTTTGTCTTTTAATCTTTTTATTATTTAGCAAATCTACAAAGCAATCATTTCAAGCAATCAATCACTTCTCCCTCAATTAGATATTTGTAAATAAGTAGATTTAACAATTAATAACATAGTAGGAATTAAGTCCTCGTGGGATCGATATTTTTATACTACTTGAACGATACGTGCGCTTGCGTTATACGTGTGTGTTTACGCCGGTCAGTTTACAAGCTTACTATGGTTATTTAGGAATATTAGATGAAATTGGATATTACAAGCATAATGATGAAATTAAGAAATGATTTAATTGTTTTATTTAATGATTATATTGTAAGATAAATTAGGAACATTAGGTGAATCTAGTAGTAGCGAACCGGTAATTCAAACAAGACTTAGCGCAGAGTTTCGTTGGTTATTGCAACGAAATAAAAAAGCTAGGGATACGACAACTAATAAACCTGAATTAGATAATTATTTATCTACAAATTTTGAGTTTTCTAATGAAAGTTTATGCAGTAAAAATTTTAAAATCCTTGAATGGTGGAACCGGCATCAAAATATATATCATGTTTTATCAATTATTGCTAAAGAGATATTGGCAGCACCTATTTCCACCGTTGCGGTTTAGCAAGCCTTCAGCTTGGGAGGTAATATATTGGAAGCTAGGCGATCTTCATTACATCCAAGCACTCTAGAAGCAACAGCTTGTGTGGATGATTGGACTCGAGCTGATCTGAGACAACAAGAAGATGCCCCCGATGATTTTGAAGATTTGTTCGATAATGCTTCTGCAAGTGCAACAACAAGTGCAAGCGGAACTGGAGCCGAAGGATCAACTGATAATGATGATTGATAATTGTAAAACTGTAATTTACAAAGGGGATATGCCTTAAAATTAAAATGGAACTACGTGAGCTTTGATTCCTCTCACCCTTGGAGGATACGTAGGCAACTTAAATTTTTAAAAATTTAAGCTAAAGCTCTTCAATGTAATAATTTTTTATTTATAAAATTAATCTCATTTATTTTAATTAATTTTCAAAAAAAAAAGAGGTTTGGAACCGAACCGGAACCGGAACCGAACCACCGGCCGGGTCTAATTGTGCATGCAATTTTATGAGCTTAGACACTTGAATATTACAATTCACATTACAAATTAAATCATAAGCTAAGACTTCGCAATATATTCTTCAATTTGCCGCAAGTCTTCAAATTCTCGCTCTTCACCCCATATGCTTTGACACTTTTTGTATTGCTTCGTGTTTGTACGTTGAAGTCTTCTTTCGCGTTGACGTCATCAAAATCCATTTATGCGACCAAGTCACCAACAATCTCCCCTTTTTTTATGATGGAAACCTCTTAAAACTTGTTAATACTTGTGAGCTTGTTGGAGTCCAAAATTGACAATTTTGTTCCCCCTCAATGTGTGATTGTCTTCAAAATAGCACTATCAAAACTTGACAAACACATTAGTACTATTACTCCCCCTAAACAAAGGTGAGGGTAAAACAAGTTTTAATCTCATTCTAATGATTTCTCCCCCTTTAACATAATCAAAAAGTGGAGAAGTAAAATTTTAATTTAAATGAGATATCAAATAAATATGTGCATTAAATAATGATACCAACAGAATTTAAAAATATGCACATTTGGCATTTCCCCCTTTTTGCCATAAGATTTAAAAAGAAATCATGTATGATGCAATTTTTAAAAAAAAAATATTTACCAATGATACCAATTAACATTTTATATCAATGTTTTCAATTATATCATTTAAGCATGACTTTTCCCAATTGTGATATCAAATAAAATAAGTCATTACATATCATGATACCAACTAAAATCAATGAATTCAATTCAATACATTTTAATGATTGTCTTCTTATAAATATGATACCAATTAATAAACAATCAAAATCCATATGTTTCATTATATCAATGGAAACTTATGTCAATATACATGTATTTCATTTTCATACAATATAATACATGGCAATATCATTTTCAATGCAAATCAAATAAGTAATCACATACATGTAATTTAACTCAATAAATACAATGTGATACCAATTGATATGGAAATGGGTTTAACTTTATGATTAAGACATTTAATGATATCAAATGAACAATTGATACCAATAGGAAGTTAAATACATTGCCTAATCATTTTGTATGCTAAAAAAAATATTAACCAATTTTAAATATGCATACATACACAAAGAGGAAACGGTACCAATATTTTCGTGAATACGGATTTTCCCTTTACCGTTGTGATTCCTCATCTTTTTGAGCCTTTGGGATCAATTTTGCAATTCTCTTTAAAGATCCATTCTCAAAGGTCCCCCGAAAAATTTATCAATGACACTTTGGTACCCAAACTTTCTTGGGTCCATTGGGGTTAATTTCGATTCCTTGAGGAATCCATGCATTCTTAATCACATTCTTGTACATGCATTCAAAAATTTTATGTCCATTTTTATTACATGCATGACATGTGTCATTTTCATTTATAACATTCTTAGCATGAGAATCAGATGCCTTAACAAAATAATTTTTTAAAAAATTTCTCTTAATGTAAGGCCTATATCCTAATCATTCTTTTTTAAATGCATATTTTTGGGATCTAATAAGCATATTAAAATTTTTATGTCCCAATGTGAATTTGCTAAGTATGTTTTGCAAATCTACAATCATAGTATTTAATAAGACATTTTTCATTCAAAATAGATTCGCAATCGCATGTCTTAGAGCTAGATGGCATATTAGATATGACATTTTCAAGTTCTAGCTTTTTCATTTTTAAACATGCATTTTCATCAATTAAGCATGCAATTTCTTTTTCATGTTTGGCCTTTAAGCAAATAATCTCATTATCTAAAACATGAATTTTATCCATATAACATGCATGATCATTTTTAAGTATAGCATGCTCATTTTTAACTAATTTCAATTTCTTTTTAAGCACATCACACAATTCTTTCAAGCTATTAAAAGCATTAAGTAAATCATTATAGTCTTGAGAATTGTGTACCTCTTCTTCTTCGCTTTCTTCTTCACTTTCAAAGTAGAAGTCCCCATCTGTGATAGCCGTGATTGCTAGATTTGTTCTTTCTTTGGCTTGGACTTTCTTCCTCCTCGGATGAGCTAGAATCGCTATCGCTCCAAGTTGAAGTAGTTTTCATTGCATTTTTCTTTGATTTTACTTTCATCATCTTCAATGGGCAATCCATAGCTATATGACCCGGTTTGTTGCATTCATAACAAAAAATTTTCTTGTTCTTCCGCGTCCATTTTTCTTCTTTCTTTTCATCCGTCTTTGATTTTCCCTTTTGCTTTACGGATTTGAGGAGCTTCTTGAAGTTCTTGTTTATTTGAGCCAACTCATCATCACTATCACTATCACTTGAGCTTGAGTCGTCTCTTCTTCTTGCTTTTAAAGCCAAGGACTTCCTTGTCCTTTTCTCATCTTCCTCCTTTTTATCCATCTTGATCTCCATTTCATACTCAAGTAATTTTCCGACTAAATCATCCATCTTTAAAGTATTTATGTCGTTTGCTTCTATAATGGAGGAGGTATAGCTTCTAAATTCCTTCGGGAGTAATCTTAAGATTTTCTTCACTTGATCCGATGTCCCGATGACTTTTTCTAATGCGCCCAAATGATTGATGATAATCGTAAACCTTGAAATCATGTGATCAATTTCTTCCCCGGATTCCATCTTGAAATTATCCAATTCGCACATGAACCGGTTGATCTTCGATTCATTCACTTGGCTTGTGCCCTCATTGACCATTTCCAAAGACTTCCACAAATCATAAGCATTTCCACACTCCGGAAGTTTGTTTATTTGTTCCTGATCAATGGCACATAGAAGTTGGTTGAGTGTTTTAGCATTTTGTGAGGCTAGTTTTACATCCTCACTATCCCATTCGAAGCTCGGTTTTGGAATATCAACCCCATTGCTATCCTTCTTCATTGGCACTTTTGCACCCCGTGTAATCACCAAATAGAATTGCGGATCAACGACAATGAGATAATTCAACATCCTCATTTTCCAATAATTGTAGTCCGTTCCAGTGTAAAACGGAGGTCTAGTTGTTGAAAATCCATCGGCAAGATTTGACGAGTTGCTTGTAGAAGCCATGATCTATTCTCGGACGGTTAAGTCTTGTAGAGAATACCTCGCTCTGATACCAATTAAAATTACCTACAAGCAATAGCGACAAACAATCTCTATTTCCCAAGATGGGGGGTGAATTGGGTTATCGCTATAAGTGCGGAATTAAATAAATCTTTGCCGATTTTTAGCTCTTATTACCAAATGGGCACTTAGGTCAATTTTCTCTATTTCGATTAATAACCTATATGCAAGTTCTCTAATCAATAAATGTAAATGTAAATGTAAATAAACTTGCAAATAGTAAAAGTATAGGGAAAGAAAAATACGACACCGCGATTTATAGTGGTTGGCCAAACATGCCTACGTCCACTCCCCGAAGCCTCGCTTGAAGATTTCCACTAAAATCGAGTTTCTGTGGTTCACCCGCAACCAAGAGTTTTCCGCAAAGGCGCACTCCGAACCTTTTACAATTTTGAGTTTTGTTCGTAAGCTCACTCACAAACCTTTACAACTACCCAAATTAATGGGATTTCACAACCACAAGTAGGGGTGTTCATAGGGTCGGGTCAACCTGCGACCCGACCCGCAACAACCCGACCCGACCCGGTCGGGTTTAAAATTTAAAATTAATTTCGGGTCTGACCCGGTCACGGGTTTAGGCCAGAAAACTCGGGTCTGACCCGACCCGATCCGATGTGAATATATTATAATAATAGTATATATATTTGTAATGATACACTTTGACAACAAATATTTGTAGCCAAATTGGCAGTGTGCGCGCTCTGTCTGCCCTTGGTTGCAGGTTCGAATCCCTCTGCTAGCATATTTGGCAACTTTTTATTTAAAAAAAATAGGAAAAAATGTATAGTGGTTTGACCGTGGTGAGATTTGAACCTGCCACATTGTTCCAACTAATGGATGAGCTTGCCATTTCGGCTACACCTTTGTTCATAATACGTTTGTATCAATAAAATTATATATATTATTTTACTTAATATTGTGGACCCGACCCGACCCGCACTTTTTTGACCCAACCCGTTGTGACCCGACCGCGCGGGTTACCTTTTGAAATTTCGGTTTCGGGTCAGAAGACCCGAATGACCCGACCTTATCGGGTCAAAAAAAAAAGTAAAAAACCCGACCCGTGAACACCCCTAACCACAAGTGTTTTTGTTTAAGAAGGTTTGAAACACATTTGGGCACTCACAAATAATAAAAAGATTGTGTGAGTTGCAAACTCAAGTGTTCTAAGCTCACTACTAAATGTATGAAGGTGTAGTGTGTGTGAGCTTGTATGAGTGTTTAAGTATATGAAGGTTTAAGACACTCTTGTATTTACCTTGGTAAAATATGTATGAAGGTTTTCTAAGTCTCTAGCCAAGCACAAATGAGTTGGGTTTCTATTTATAATAAAATGCAAAGCATTCCCCAACAGATGTTGAGACCAGTCTGGTCACCGGTATGGGGACTGGTATGACGGTCCGGGGTTTCCAACGGATACTAACGGCTATATTACCGTTGAACAAGTATACGTTAGGCCGGTATGCTAACCGGTATGAAGATCGGTATGGTTTGGTCCGGTTCCAGAATGTGTGCAAAATGAAGAGTTAGACCGGAATGGAGACCGGAATGGAGACAGGTATGGATCTTCCTAGATTCAGTAACTATGCACCATGAATAGCTAAACCGGAATGGAGACAGTTACGGATCTCCCTAGTTTCAGTAACTATACACCATGAAGAGCTAGACCCGGAATGGTGACCGGAATGGATACCGGAATGGATCTCCCTGGTTCCAGAAACCATGCATAAGGCTTTCTTGACCGGTATGGTCACGGAATGACACTGGTATGCCGGTCTCAGACCAAAATGCATAGTAATGAAGGTTTTAAGGCATTTTGTCATGATCCTAATGCATCTAAGTGATTGTGCATGCAATCTTATGAGCTTAGGCACTTGAATATTACAATTCACATTACAAATTAAATTCTAAGCTAAGACTTCGCAATATATTCTTCAATTTGCCGCAAGTCTTCAAATTCTGGCTATTCACCCCATATGCTTCGACACTTTTTGTATTGCTTCGTATTTGTACATCGAAATCTTCTTTCGCGTTGACGTCATCAAAATCCATTTATGCGACCAAGTCGCCAACAAAAAACGTCTCCAACACTCCTGCTCACACTGCAGTTAGAATTTTTTTTTTTGAGAAAAACAATAATTGAATTTTGAAATTTCTTTTCTTTTCTGTTTTTATGATCCCACCGTCTTAAAGTAAAACTTTCCTCCAAATTTCGGTCAAAGTCAATTAAAAACACCGCTCTACTCGAGACGAGTTGGGGTGGCTGTCTAGTCCAAGATAACCGAATGCAAGCGCGCATCACGTGGCCGGTGGCTTCAACTGCATGGCACATCCGTAATTCTGTACAAAGTGAGGGGCATTAAGAAAACCTCCATAAATACAAAACCTCATCCCATTCCTCAACCACAAAAGCACTAGGAAAAAAAACAAAAACAGAAAGGAAACAAGATGATGATGATGAAGAAAATAATAGTAGCTATGATGGTTATTTTAGTAATTTCAGGTGATATGGCGAGCGTAACCGAGTCTTCAGCTGCAAATTGCTACGACGTTTGCGCCACTGGATGTGTTCAGCGTGACAGTATGTTAATTCCATATTTTAGCTTTTGATTATTATTATTATTATTATTATTATTTGACAACTTTTTAATTTTAATTTTTTTTTTAATTTTTTTTTTTAAAATATGCAGCGAGGTATATGGAGTGGTGTAAGCGTAAGTGCTCCCTTATTTGCGGAGGTCAGTTTTATTTAAAATTATTATTATTATTATTATTATTATTATTATTACTATTATTATTATTATTATTACTATTATTTTGCTTTTTAATTCACACTCTATATTTCAAATCTGCCACTACCACACTTTCATTTTGTACATTAATAGTTAAATAATTTAAATCAATCGGTGAAGCAAATGTTTTACCATTAATTATTTAATTATGAAAAATTACAAATGAGCTCTCTTGGATATGTGGGTGTCCTAGTAATTGTATACGACTGAATTATATTTAATTACAAAATTTGATTTTAATATATATATATATATATATATATATATATATATATATATATATATATATATATATATATTATATATTTTTTATGTGAATAAATCAAAATAATCTATGTTGACGATTGTTGGTAATATGAGAAATTAACTCCTTAAATAAATATCCATCAGTAGTGAATTTATTTGGTTAGTATGGAATTAAAAGTAAATTTAGTAAACAAACAAGAAAATACAGAGTCTACGTGGTTCGGTTGAGAGTGATTCCAACCAACATCTATGGGAAAAAAAGATCTATTTTATTACTTATTCGGGGTCAAGATCGACCTGAGCTACAAGTGGGGAAATGAACTTATAGAGTTTACAACTCATCGAGTCTTGCACTAACCCATTACAATTCCCCCAAGTAGTCGGATAACCGATCATTTCTCTCTCTCTATCACTAACCTTTTCAATTCTC
Organism: Zanthoxylum bungeanum; assembly: GCA_019454045.1. Classification (NCBI taxonomy): domain Eukaryota; kingdom Viridiplantae; phylum Streptophyta; class Magnoliopsida; order Sapindales; family Rutaceae; genus Zanthoxylum; species Zanthoxylum bungeanum. The sequence goes on from SKCR01040031.1 coordinate 60,395, forward strand.
AATTTCTCTAGAAGTTGTGAGAGACTTAATTAGCCAATCATTTAATATGAGATTTCAACATCTTTATATAGTCTCTCAAATCTACTATTTCACCGTTCATGACATCAACTCATGTCACTCTGTCATATTGCACAGTTTTTTCCCAAACCAATCAGCAGACAGTCGTACTGACACTTGATGATAGGTCCCAATCACAGCAGTAGAAAATATACTAATAAATACTCACTTTCTTTGGGTGAAAGATAAACCACACAATTGTTGCAAGAAAATTATTGTCTGCTTTATTTATTGCTAACGTTCCAATAAATAGAGTTAAGCTTAACAGATCAGCTTCAACTCAGGAAACTAACTAGCCAAAATTCAAGGAAATAAGTTGTAACAACTTTGAATGAGCAAAAATACAAAACATCAGAAAATAAAATAAAAAAGCTTTTACTGCTGTTATTTACTGGTTTAGACTTGGTCTAACACAAGCTAAAAACTTGGGATTCTTCTTAGGAGTTCGCTGAGATCTTCTTGGCCTATCAATACTCCCCCCGCCAATTGGATCCTTGTCCTCAAGGTCCAGATAAGGAAACTGATTACGCAGCAGTGATGAGTCTTCCCATGTAGCATCTTCTTTGGGCAACTGCTTCCACTTCACCAAGCTCTCCTCAATGAATTTATTGCCTTGCTTAATCCAGCGTGTATCGAGAATAGTTTCTGGTTCTACGGAAGCCACACCTTCATCAGTAATAGGTGGAAGCTCTAAAGTAACTTTTGGGGGACCCCCAACATATTTCTTCAAGAGAGAAACATGAAAAACAGGGTGAATCTTGGCGCCTGCTGGTAGGTGTAGTTGGTAAGCAACATTGCCGATCTTCTTTGCGATTTGATAAGGGCCATAGAACTTGCTGGCAAGTTTCTGATGAACACGTTTGAAGGCAGTTTGTTGGCGATAAGGATGAAGCTTGAGAAGAACCATCTCACCTACTTGAAACTCCACATTTCTCCTCTTCTTGTCTGCTGTTTGTTTCATCCTATTGGCTGCCACGTCCAAATTCTTCTTCAAGTGCTGGAGCAGATCATCCCGCTGTAAGAGGTTTTTATCAACTTCGTTAACCCGAGATAACCCATCAAAGTAAAGTGGAATGGAGGGAGGAAGCCGACCATACAAGGCTTGGAAAGGTGTCATCCCCGTGGAACTGTGGTAGGTGGTATTATACCAGAATTCTGCCCAAGGTAAATAACTATACCATTTTCTTGGCCATTGATGGACGAAACAACGGAGGTATTGTTCAACACAGCGGTTCACAACTTCGGTTTGTCCGTCGGTCTGCGGGTGGTAGGCGGAGCTCAATTTCAACTTAGTTCCTGATAGAGTGAAGAACTCTTGCCAGAATTTGCTGACAAAGATGGGGTCGCGGTCACTAATGATTGATTTCGGCATGCCATGGAGTTTGATGATGTGCTCTACAAATTGTTCAGCTACAATCTTTGCAGAAAATGGATGAGATAAGGCAACAAAATGAGCATACTTACTTAGTCTATCTACGACCACCAAAAGACTATCCTTGCCGTGGGAGGATGGAAGACCTTCAATAAAATCTAGACTAATATCATCCCACACTTGACAGGGAATGGGAAGTGGCTGAAGTAATCCCGCTGGGGCCAGAGTGTCAGTTTTTGTTCTTTGGCAAACTTCACATTGCGTAATGTAGTCTTGAACAGACCGGTACATGGACGGCCAATAAAATTGTTGAGCTAATCTTTTGAATGTCCTCAATACACCAGAATGCCCTGCCATTTTGTTGTCATGAAATTCTTGCAGCAGCTGGTGGCGGATAGCTGGCGGAACAATTACTCTGGTTTTGTAGAAGCAGAGGCCATTACGCATTGAGTATGGACCAGTGGGATCTGTAGTGGATTGGCGGCTCACTTGCTGCATATAGGGATCATCTTGTGCTGCCTTTCTCATGTCATCCCAAAGAGTCACCTGTGAAACAAACAAAGGATTAAGGAGAGGGCTGTCAGGGCGGCGAGAGAGGGCATCAGCTGCTGAATTTTCACGTCCTGGCCGGTAAAGAATTTCGTAGTCATAGCCCAAAAGCTTTGCTACCCATTTTTGTTGCTCAGGAGTAGCCACACGTTGATCCAAAAAATATTTGAGACTCCGATGATCGGTCCGAATGAAGAATTTCCTGCCCAAAAGATATGGCCGCCAGGTCCGAATTGCTTCTACAATTGCGAGCATTTCCTTGGCATAGATGGACCATGCTCGTTTACTAATTCCCAAAGCGCGACTCATAAATGCAATTGGCTGACCCTGCTGAGTAAGGACAGCACCGATTCCATCACCTGAAGCATCAGTTTCAACAATAAAAGAGTCATTGAAATTTGGCATGGCTAAAGTTGGGGTAGTTGTCATGGCTTGCTTGAGTAGCTTGAATGCACCCACTGCTTCTTCAGTCCACTGAAAGCTTCCCTTTTTAAGGAGATTGGTAAGGGGGCGAGCCAAAAGTCCATAGTTCCGAACAAATTTCCGATAATAACCTGTCAAGCCTAAAAAGCCACGCAATTCAGTAGTATTAGCAGGTTGGGGCCAAGCTACCATGGCCTCAATTTTTTTGTTGTCTACCTTTACCCCTTGATGCGTCACAATATGGCCCAGATACTCCAGTTCCTGTTTGCCAAAGTCACACTTGCTTGCTTTGATGAAAAACTGATGTTGTCTCAGGATGTCTAATGTGGTTCTGACATGTTCTATATGTAATTCCCAGGTAGGACTATAAACAAGAATATCATCAAAAAAGACTAGTATGAACTTGCGAAGATGAGGATGGAATATCGAATTCATAATGGCTTGGAAGGTGGAAGGGGCATTGCATAGACCAAAAGGCATAACTAGATATTCAAAATGGCCATTATGGGTTCTAAAGGCAGTCTTTGGAATATCAGAAGCATGTACTCGTACCTGATGATATCCAGCTCTCAAGTCTAGTTTGGTGAAATAGGCTGCCCCATACAACTCATCTAGCATATCATCTACCGTGGGGATAGGAAATCGGTCTTTGATGGTGGCTGCATTTAGTGCCCGATAATCTGTGCAAAATCGCCAAGTACCATCTTTCTTCTTCACCAACAAAACGGGCGATGAGAATGGACTGGTGCTGGGTCGAATGATTCCCATGTTGAGCATCTCGTGGACCTGTTTTTCAATCTCTGCTTTTTGAAAATATGCATATCTATAGGGCCGAACATTGATGGGTTGAGTACCTTCTTTGATGGGAATGTGATGGTCGATATCTCTTAAGGGTGGTAGTGTGGTTGGTTCCTTGAACACATCGGTATAGTCCTTCAATGTCTGCTGCATATTAGGATTGATGTCTGCCCAGGTGGACCTCTCGGCAGTGTGCAGGTAGATAGCAAACATCATTTGGCCTTGGCGTATCTCTTTCGCAACCGACGTCAATGATGTAGCTTGAATGGTTTGGTTAATTCCTTGTAATCTCCGTGCTTGATTATCCCAATGGAAGTCCATGGTTAATTGTTTCCAATTGCAGACCACAGAACCTAGCATCTCTAGCCATTGGATGCCTAACACCATATCAAGTCCTGCTAGGGGTAGAGAATAGAGGGTGAGTGAAAAAGTAATGCCTTGTAAGTTCACTTGTACCTCCTCAAAGCGACCTTGGCAGGTTAGTCTTTCCCCATTTGCTACGCGGACAACAAACGATTTTGTTGGTACCACTGGAAGTCGAAGCAATCTGGCTACTCTCTCACTCAGGAAATTGTGAGTAGATCCACTGTCAATCAACACCATCACGTGGTGAGACCCAATGGTAGCTGCTACTCGCATGGTTTGAGGGGATGTCCAGCCTGTTAGTGCATGTAGTGAGATTTCTGGTTCGACTTGATCTTCTGGAGTTTCTGCCATCTGCAATTCTTCGTCCTCCATCACATATTCTTTGGTTTGGTTGCTGCTTGGGCACTCAAGAAGGAGTAGTTGAGGACCTTGGCACTTGTGTCCTGGGGTGAATTTTTCGTTGCAGTTGAAACAAAGCCCTTGTGCTCTCCGTTTCTGCATTTCATCCCAACTCAACCTCTTGGGTGTGGCTGTTGGGTTAGAACGATTCATTGTGGTGTTGGTGGTAGGTACACGGTTCAGAAGTGGAGGTCTTGTGAACCTCCTTGTTCTGGCGATCTGCTCATCCCTCATTCTTGCTAAGCTGATGGCTTCCTTTAATGTTTTGGGCTTGAACATTCGAATCCCATCGGCAATCTCGGGTTTCAATCCTCCCATGAAAGTGCCAACGAGAGCCTTCTGTGTCCATCCGTGAACTCGATTGCCAAGCCTCTCAAACTCTTTTTGGTAATCACGAAGAGATCCAACCTGTCGAACTCTAGACAGAGCTTCATCAAAATCTTCACACTCTGTTGGTCCAAAACGAGCCCACAATTCCTCTTCAAAGAACTCCCAAGTCACTAAGCGGCCTTCCTCCTGGTAAGTCCGACGCATCCATTGCCACCATTGATTAGCTTCTCCTTCAAGGTGGAAAGATGCTAGAGTTACCTTCTGATTATCTGCTATGCCTTGAAATTCAAAGAATTGAGCTACTCTACTAAGCCATTCAGTGGGATCTTCTCCAGAGTATTTTGGAAACTCCAACTTCGCCATCTTGGAAGAGAAAATCTGTCTGCCGCCGTCATTCTCCTCTCGATGTGAACGGAAAGATCCTTCTCGCCCATGGTTGTTGTTGCTAGGGGCTTCTCTGGTTGAAAGAAAAGCTTCTGAAAGTTTGTTGATGGTTTCCTCTAAATGGTGCAGCTTATCAGTTACGCCTAACTCCAGTTGATGCATTCCATCTTGAACTCCACCGAGTCCAGCCTCCAAAACCTCAATCCTCTCTTTGTTGGATGCCATTATAACCTGCTCTGATACCAATGATAGGTCCCAATCACAGCAGTAGAAAATATACTAATAAATACTCACTTTCTTTGGGTGAAAGATAAACCACACAATTGTTGCAAGAAAATTATTGTCTGCTTTATTTATTGCTAACGTTCCAATAAATAGAGTTAAGCTTAACAGATCAGCTTCAACTCAGGAAACTAACTAGCCAAAATTCAAGGAAATAAGTTGTAACAACTTTGAATGAGCAAAAATACAAAACATCAGAAAATAAAATAAAAAAGCTTTTACTGCTGCTATTTACTGGTTTAGACTTGGTCTAACACAAGCTAAAAACTTGGGATTCTTCTTAGGAGTTCGCTGAGATCTTCTTGGCCTATCACTTGACTTACCACCATTGTCAGCGAAAACCCATCATTCCAGCATTTTAGCCACTGCTACATGCTTTGTTGGTGTGATAACATGCAACTCCACTGCTCCGATACTGTTCCGTTTGACAGGGTCCTTTCCCAAGGAGAGTCGTTGACCAACTTCCGTCACATCAACCTTCTGGAGGCCCAAACTTTCAAGTAGGGTATACGTCATATGACTCAAATACAGGTCGATCTGTGATCTCATATTCGTTTCTCAGGTCGGCATGCCGATGCAGATGATACTTGTCAAAGCTTCCTCTAACTTCCTGAACCAGGTTAGGTTGCTAGCATGGATCCCATCGGGTCGGTTACCGCAAATTCTCAGATAAACCCAAATCCATCACTTCTTCTCTAGGTCGGATCGACTTGCCAACTTGCACGAAGATCAAGTCCATGAACTCCTTTGCATGACAAGATCAAGTCCATGAACTCCTTTGCATGACAAGATCAAGTCCTTCTGTCAAACTTCATAAGCCTCTCCGAGCCCATGGGCCTCTATTATGCATGTTTGTGCTAAGTACAATATATATACTATCTCTACTCAATATTTGAACATTTCTTATGATGAAAAACCACTGCTAACAATCTTATTAATAAATAAATTTTTTTAATTATAAAATATATTTTAATAAATTTTCGAATTAAATAAAAAAGTAGCTCTCTACTTCTTGGAATTCTTCAAGCTTTACTAGATATAGTTTCCTCTTATTCAGTATTATTAATAGGCCATTTATGACCGTCATAGCAATATTACTAAATTATTGTTTTGGATCCTGTAAGATAAAGTGGGCCTTGTGACTAATTTTTGCAATTTTTATATATTTTGATTTTAATATTTATATAATAAAGTTATTTTAAATTTGTTTTTTTTAATTTTTTTTTTATCTACTTATTGTGTGCAGGTGCAGCTTCTCAAGTCCAAGAGAATCCCTAGTTTAAACCTTCCAAGGCCCGGCCCGGCCCAACAATTAGTCCCGGCATGAAGCTATGCGAGTATAGGAAAAAAAATATTCTGTATTAAGGAATAATGTTTTATCACAGCAAGTAGTTTTTTGTATCAAAATATTTTGGAATAAAGAATAATATTTTATATTCTTGATTTTAATCTTTATATTATGGTGGATTAGGGTATTATTTTGATTTCAAGAATGTATCTCAAAATCTGTTTCAAAAAAAAAGAAAAAGAAAAAAAAGAATGTATCTCAAAATCTAATATAAAGTAGTGTAATTTTCATCTACTTTATACAAGTTGTGGTCTTTTTTCTCTCTATTGAAGATACGATTTTATCTTCTTGATTTTAATCGTTTAAGATTATGTTGAGTTGAGTTTGTGTTGAGAGATTAAATCAATTATTAAGATTTGTTTAATGTGGCTCATGTTTCATTTATCATAAGTTTAATTTTATATTGGATTCTAATTCGTAGTCGTGAATGATAAATTTTTGTGTGCATGAATCAGTAATGAAGTGTTAAATTATGTTTATTTAATTTGTAGGTGTCTAATTTTAATCCTGTATTATTTACCACATGTCACCACACAAATAAATCTTCCTCAACATGGTTTCTTGGTGGAACTGTTACGGACAAATAGAGGTCCAACGAAATAATGACACATGTCATGATACTGTTAAACGTACAATATTAGTAGACAAGAAATGCCAGTATGAACTTCAAAATTCGAAGACCTCCGGAAAAATTAGAACTTGACCTTATAGTGACGTCACTCCGAACTCACGACACTATAAGATCTGTCCAATCTATTCTTAACCTATTCCGGAGGTAATTAACCCCGAAATCTACTTGGAAACTATAATGAATTTACTCCGACCCTAATGTCAGTACTGTGAAGTGCATGATGTCACATATCACAATTCAAGATTAGTGGACTTTAATGGCAACCCATTTTACTTAACATGCAAGTAGGGGTGTTCGCGGTGCGGTTCGGGGCGGTTTTTTACTTCAAACCGCGCGGGTTGGCTGTTTGGGAAATTAGAAAATGAAAACGCAAATTTGATAAGGAAAACCGCGGCGATTCGGGTTGGCGGTTTAGTGGTTTGGGCGGTTAGAGTCGGCAGTTTGGATTATAAAATTTTTAAGAAAATTTTGTGTGTTTTCACATTATAATTGAAGAAAAAATTACATAATTTTCATTTATTCATTACATATTGTTATATGATCATTAAATATCTTAATTTTCATAGTTAAAGAAGAAAAAAAATATAAAATAATATTTAATTTGAACGCGGGTCGGCGGTTTAGGCGGTTCGAGTCAAAATTTACGGTTTGACATGGGTCAAAGCCGCACACCGACCCGAAATTTGCGGTTCGATTCAGTGCGGTTCAAAATCATTTTTAATATTTTTTCAAACCGCGCGGTTCGGTTCGATTTTTGTGCGGTTCGCGGTTTGACCCGAAATTATGTTCACCCCTACATGCAAGGTTAATTTAGCATGTATAATAACATGTGTAATCACACCTAATATTATATTTCAGCATATCTTATGATAAGTGTATCTCATGCAATCAAGAGCAGTTAAGCGATGAAAAAGTTCAGCTGGAGATTGAAATCTCCACTCACACAAGACTATACAAATCAATGAGATATCAATGAACTTCGAATTTCAGCAAACATAAACAAATAGTTAGTGAATAATTGCATTCATTAAAAAAAGAGAATGAAAATTCTAATCATATCATACATACATTTGCAGGCATATTGTAGGAGCGAAGTAGGATTTCCCATTATGCCTATGACGTCGGCGACCACGACACTGTTGAGTCTGTTAGGAGTGTTCACGGGTCGGTTTTTTTGAAATTTTTGAGACCCGATTGGGTCGGGTCACGCGAGTCGCGAAACCCGAACTCGAAATTTGAGAGGTGAAACCCGGTCGGGTCGGGTCGTCTAAAAAAATAAATATTTTTAATGAATTAATTATTTTGAAATTTAAATATTATTTATTTTATGTCACAGAAATTATCATATATATAAAGTTTCAAGATAACAAAAGTAATAAATAATTGAAATAATAGTAAAAACTTAGAAAAAAAAATAAAATTTTAGAAAAATAATAAAAATATTATAATTTCGGGTCGGGACGTCGGGTTAAGTCGAAAACTCATTATTTTCATTTGAAATCCGCACGGGTCGGGTCGGGTCGCGAGTTGACCCGATTCTATGAACACCCATATAGTCTGTAACTCGGAGATAGTACAATTAACCCACGGGGGACTAATCAGAGAATTAAGGAATCGCCACCGAATATGTAAATTTCTATTCTCTAAAGTTTCGATTGCCCACTTTTAAGAATTATAAAATTCGGAACCAGACCTCGATCCATGTGCATCCAGATTCAGATATGTTTTGTTGGATCATGGTCTTTATCCATATATGAAAAAAATATATGGATCCAGATGCAGTTATACCCAATCTGGATAAAAAAAATATAGATTTTCAAATTATTTTTCAGTTATATTTGCGTAAAATTAATAAAATTCTTCACTCTGGTCTTGGAATTTTCAAACTCGCGAGTCGCGTGAATTCAGATCCAGAAATTTGAATTTTTTTTTTATCTTTTTCCACTTACCACAAAATTACGAACCCACGTGGATCCAGATACAGGTATACCTGAACTGAATCCATAAATCTAGTTTTTTTTTTTTTTTCAATTATAATTGTGTAAAATTAATAAAATTCTTAACCGGGTTTAGGGACCCGCGTGGATCCAAGTACACCAGAGCGAATTCAAAAATTCAGTTGTTTTTTTAAATATATTTTTCAAATTATATTTTTATAAAATTAATAAAATTATTGACCCAATCTATAAGTTCCGGATCGAGTGGATCCATATATACATGGAGTGGATTCAAAATTCTAGATTTTTTTAAACAATTTTTTTCAATTATATTTATATAAAATTAATAAGATTGTTGTATGATTCTTGAAATTCTAGACCCAAGTTGATCTAGATCGGGTATACTCGGACTGAATACAAAAATTCAGATTTTTTAAAGTAATTTTCAATTATATTTATATAAAATTAATAAAAATCTTGACTCGGGTGAATAAAAATTCAGGTCCCGAATTCCTCCATCCAGATCCAGAAATTTTAATTTCGAAATCGGGTATTTATGAACCCGAGTCATATGGGTCCATGTGGATCTGAACATGACTCCGGTCTTTTTGCGATCCATACTTCTAATCACCACTAAATATTTTTTTTCAAAATTATTAGATGTTCCAAATATTTGAGAATATTTTTCTAAAAATATTTACAAACGATGATTTAACACCAAATTTTAATTTTTTATTTTTCCAGAAAAATGATTTTTATGGAAAATAATTTATTTAGGAATTGGTTTACGGCGGAAAACAAATGACGATAAACTAGCAGCAAACGAAGAGGCAAACTGCGAACAAAAGCTAGCTGAAAAAAAGTTACAAAGAGATGCTTCACCGTACGTTATATATGTAAAAAAATGAAGAAGTTGTGCCCATAAGGGCTTCACTAACTGGTTTTTAACCATTTTTTTTTCTAGCCTCTTGAATTCCAATTCTAGTTGATTTTGATTCCGACTTTTGCACATGGCCACGAGCTAGTTAGGTTGAAAATTTTATCTGTACTAAAAATTCTTATGTATCGGGCCTTTTGTGAACCCTAGTTCATATATAAAATTTACTTTTAAATATATAAAAATATCAATATTTATATTCGAAGCTTATAGATGTATAAAATTATACTCATATCAGACCATAATAGATGAAATCCCACCTCCAACCATTAAAATAATAAATAAATGATAATGGGCCATGGGGGAAGGCCGGCCCATTTAGTAAACCCTAGCCGCTAGACAAGAACGAAAAACCCTAGTAGTAACTACTAAAACCCTTACTGGTCGTCCCTCTTAAAAGCTTTTGCTGATATAAATACCCCTCGCTTCTTCTTCTTCTTCTTCTTCTTCTTCTTCTTCTTTTTGAGTCTCTGTTTCTCTCAAGCGCAGCAGAACCCAGTTGAAGTCGTAGGCAAGCAAAAGCTTTTGCTGCCACCAAAAAACAAAAAAAATGTTAGTTTTATTCGAGACTCCTGCGGGTAACGCCCTTTTTAAAGTATTGGATGAAGGCAAACTCTCCAAAGTTGAGGTATAATCTTCTTACTTCATATAACCCTTTTTTATTTTTTTTGAAACCCGCATTATGGTTTCATCAAAATAAGCAATCACTGGAACTTTGAGACAATGAGACTAATGTTTACTTAAGGAATTCTTTTCTTTTTTTCTCTAACGGAAATGCAATTTAATGTGTTTTATATAACTATGTGATTTTGAATGTTATGTAATTACAATAGGAATTATGACAGTTTCTCCATGATCATATTGTGTTTATGTCCAATCTCGATTTGTTTACTATGTTCTTACTTGATATTTAACTTATGTCGCGGCAGAGTTTGTGGCAAGAGTTTAACAACCCGGAGTCTGCGAGACAGGTAATTTTCCCTTTCCCCTCCTTTATGCTACAAGTCGCAAATATTTTTTAAGCTTGGAGCTCTTTATATCAAATGATTGGAACATATTAGAATTTTATTAGCTGAAAGTTTATTTGGCAAAAGTTGAGAGCTCTTTTTATGGGCGTAATTTACTCGGTGTTTTTCTTGCACTATGCTTATTGTTTAGATAAAAACTAACTATTACTTGGTATCTACAACAGATAGTGAAGCTAAAAGCCTTTTCGAAGTTTGAGAATACATCAGAAGCTCTGAAAGCAGCTACATGTTTGCTGGAAAGCAAACCCAGCAAAGATTTACGTAAATTCCTGCAGGCTCACTGTGATGGTGAAACATTAGCCGTGGCTGATTCCAAGCTTGGAAATGCAATCAAGGACAAACTGGTCAGTTGTTTTTGTTCTATCTATCTAGTGAAACTTTTACTATGATAGTTGTCTTTTATGCTGTTTGCTTTTTGGATTGTCTTACAGTCGATTTTTTTTCTTTTGCAGAAAATAGAATGTGTTCACAACAATGCTGTGATGGAGTTGATGAGAGGTGTGAGGAGTCAGTTGACAGAACTCATATCAGGTTTAGCTGTTCAAGATCTTCAACCAATGAGCTTAGGTTATCTCATAGTTTGTCTAGATACAAGCTCAAGTTCAGTGCTGACAAGGTACTTTCTATATGTTAAATTGATGCTTATCTTAACAACTGACCAATGCTAATTTTATCATGATACATAATGTGGACATTTCTCTTTGTTGGCTACATAAAGTCGTAAACTAGGCATTGTCAGTGTCTGGGAGTCCAGATATAAAAGACTAACTCTAACAAACCCAGTTTTTTCTAAAATAAAAAATAAAGCAACAGAGAAAAGAATTGGATGATTTTGAATTCCACAAACTATCTAAGTTAATGAAGTTATTTCAGTTGACCTGTGGGTGGGTTAGGGTATTGAAAAGGATTTATATCTCATGTTTTGCAACCTGATTACTGAGTCTGTGTGTGTATGGCCTTTGCTCACCTTACGTTTACGTATATGTCTGTCTTTTGTGTAAATCTTTTTATATTTCACCACTTTCTATTCTAAGTGAATTATTTGCCTTTTGTCCACAAAGTGCCAGCAAGGAATAGCCCTATTATCACCTCTTTCTATTTTGAGGAATCAATTCTTTTTTAAGGACAGGTTGGTCCTGGATGAAGTACTTGTTCTGATTGAAGTGTTAATATTTTTGCTTTTCATTAAAATTCCATCTCTGATCTTGTGGGTAAAATGTTCACTGTTGTCTACTTTGGCAGGCATTGGTTATGAGTTTTTGATTGTTAGATAAACATAATGGTCTTTCAGTCTAATCTCTTACGTGACTTGGGAGTTGGGGCTAAAATTGTAGTATTTTTTTTCTTGTTTTAGGTGGATACAATGATCATTCAGGCAATTGGTTTGCTTGACGATCTTGATAAAGAGCTCAATACATATGCCATGCGTGTACGTGAGTGGTATGGATGGCATTTTCCAGAGCTTGCAAAAATTATCCAGGACAATATCCTATATGCTAAAGCAGTGAAGTTGATGGGCGATCGCACTAATGCTGCAAAGCTTGACTTTTCTGAGGTAGTCGGATAGATTTACCTTATAGTAATTACATGATGATCTTGTGTTGATGATGGCATGGTGCCTAGGTTCATTTGTAGAACCTATCTATTCACATGTACCTTGTCCTGTGTGTTTGTCCTAAATTTAGGATTACGCACCATATTGGCTGTTGGCTACTCCTAACTAGACCATCTTTGTTTAAGAGTTTTTTTATGGTGTATTAGTATCATAGTTAAGTGAATAAACCTTGTGCTGATGGCAAAAATTTAAAGTTCTGCCAATAACGCCCATGGTAATTTTTTCCTCTAGAAGATATTCATCACTTATTTTTTTCTTTTGATATTTACAGATTTTACCAGAAGAAGTCGAGGCAGAATTGAAAGAGGCAGCTATGATTTCCATGGGAACGGAAGTTAGTGATCTTGATTTGTTGAATATTAAAGAACTCTGTAACCAGGTTCTGTCTCTTGCTGAGTACAGAGCTCAACTGTATGACTATCTAAAAAGTAGAATGAATACAGTGGCTCCAAATATGACTGCTCTTGTTGGAGAGCTTGTTGGAGCTCGTCTCATCGCCCATGGAGGCAGTTTGTTGAATCTTGCAAAGCAGCCTGGGAGTACTGTTCAGATTCTTGGCGCAGAAAAGGCTCTCTTCAGAGCACTGAAGACTAAGCATGCAACTCCCAAGTATGGGCTTATCTACCATGCATCCCTAATTGGTCAGGCAGCCCCAAAGCATAAGGGAAAAATTTCCCGGTCGCTTGCTTCCAAAACTGCATTAGCAATTCGATATGATGCTCTTGGAGATGGCCAAGATAATTCTATGGGACTGGAGAATCGCGCCAAGGTATTTGCCAAAGCTTTTGGTTTTATTTTCGCCTATGTTTTTGTTATGAAACAGAGTCTCACACACAATTATTGCAGCTTGAAGCACGGCTAAGGAATCTTGAAGGCAGAGAATTAGGTCGTGCTGCTGGGTCTGCTAAAGGAAAGCCTAAGATTGAAGTGTATGACAAGGACCGAAAGAAGGGGCCTGGGGCAATGATAACTGCTGCCAAGGTCTGCCTTTTTATTTATTTTGTTAAATTAAATTTTCTTTTTGGCTCTCTTATTAAAATATTTGTTTGTTTTTCTGCTTTTTGCAGACTTATAATCCTGCAGCAGATTCCATTCTTGGTCTAATGGAAAATGCTGCTGATGGAAATGAGGAAGAAAAACCAATGGAGGAGGTTACTGTCGGTGAAGAGAAGAAAGAAAAGAAAAAGAGAAAGAGCAAGAAAGCTAATGACGAGGATGCAAATGGCAATGCCGAGGCAGATAATGGAGATTCGGTTAGAAAGGAAAAGAAGAAAAAGAGAAAACAAGTAGTTGAGGCCGTTAGTGAGAATGTTGAGGCAGGGGAGAAGAAGAAAAAGAAGAGAAAGCATTCTGAAGATAATGAAGAAGAGTCGGAAGTGGCAAGTAAGAAGGAGAAGAAAAAGAAGAAGAAAAATGAGGATTGATAGTTACTGGGCAGTTTTGGTTTGGTGACAGGCAACACAACGATTTTGGATGATCAAGACATGACTAGGTACTTCTATATGTAAAATTTAATTTTTGTTCACTTCTTTTTTTTTACATTTTCCTGGATTCTATTGTAGCTTTTTTAGCTTAATCTTTTCATTTTAGTGTATTTTTCAAGTACCAATGGGTGTAATTTGGAAGGATATCCATTAAGAATTTGTTATTACACCCATATTTTGCTATCTACTTTGTATTTTTGAAATGTTTTGTGGACTGATCCTGCTAAGATCGTCCCTCAGTTTTATTTTTCAGGCAACAGTGTCAGTTGAATCACTAGTTTAGATGTAATCCAACAAAAACTAGCTTTTAGCTTGATCCGCTAAAAAAAAGGGTATATTATTGACGGAAAAATATTCATCAGTAAACAGCTAGTGGTTAAATTGGATTAGAGACACAGCCTCAAACTTAGGCTTTCACTTTTAGAGTAGAACTTGAAACATGAAAATTAGGATGGTAAATAAACCGAATCGTTGGTGAATATCTCGAGCTTGAGTTGTATTTCGCTTGGTTTGAGACTAATTCCTTTAATTAATGTGTTATTCGAATTTGAAAAAACAGTTTGATTACTAAACGAGAGTGACTCGTATAAGTTCGATTCGATTCGTTTTTGACTTGTGAATATTATTTGAAATAGAATCGACTTGATATATATATGTGTGTGTGTGAGAGAGAAAGCTACTCTAACTCGAAAATAATAGCTGAATTACTAATCGAGACTGACTCGCAAAAGATCTATTCGGCTCATTTTTGACTCGCAAACACTATTCAAAATATACTCGACTCAGATTGTATTGATGACATTATTTAAAATTTGATTAAGTAAAAAAAAATAAAAATTGAATTTTTTAAACTAATTGAGTTGAGTCGAGTCGAACAATCATTTAATAATCGAATTCGAGCCTAATATTTTCTTAACGAGTCGAGTTTAAATAACATATGTAAAGCTCGATTCGAGCTCGAGAAATACTTATTGAGCCAAGCTGAGTCGAGCCTAGCGCTACTTGGCTCCACTCGACTCGATTACACCCATATTGGAAACCATCAAGACTATGGAATGTTTTTTTAAGTAAACTAATATGGATTTAGATAGATAATAAATATTATATATATATTATATATATATATATAATTATATATATATATATATATATTATATATATATATATATATATATATATACTAGTTTTTTTTTTTTAAAAAAAACTTAATAATAAAATAATAATATAATAATTGTAATAATTAATAGGGGTGTAACTTATGATTTTTGAACTCCCACTAATAAATAAGTGAGTATGAGTATAAAATAAAAAAAAATCGAAAGATAAAATACAAAAAACATAAAAGATAAATAAATGTTAGTAAATGTCTATTATTTTAATAGGTTATATTATAAATCTCTCTTGAACTCCTACTAAAAAATAAGTTGTAATAATTCCTTAGTGAAAAATATAATTTAGTGACTTATGGCCTGCTTGGCAGGTCATAACAAAATCCTTAGTACAAGCATATATTTGTTTAGGTCAAGGATACTTTTATAGTTAAATTTAATATATTTTATGACTTTTGATCTCTCACTAATAAATAAGTAATTCATATAAAATTAAAATATCCAAAAGATAAAAGACAAAAAAAAGTAGTATATGTAAATATTGAAATTATCTACCAGCATACAAACAATAGCAACTATATCAAAGAGGGAGGTGAATTGGGTATAGTGATAAAATATTGCTGAACTAAAAATCTTTTCAATTTTAAGCTACTTAGTTAGTAGCTTTACCGATATTAAACTTAGAAATCAATTTCCTCAATTAACATATTCAATAATGATAAGATTTATATATGATATAGAAAGATAATAAAAACATGCAATATGTAAATGAGATAGGGATAGAGAAATTGCACCGGATTTATATTGGTTCGACCAACTCATTGCGTACGTCCACTACTCCAAGCTACGCTTGGAGCTTTCCACTATGTAAAAAAAATATGCACTTTACACCGAGAGTTTTCTAGGTTCACTCTCAAACCTTTACAATAGATGTCTTTGATCTAAGGCTCATCTTATCCCTTTACATAAATCCACCATTGAGAATATACTCACTCACACAAGTGATTTCCACACAAGTGTTTGATAATAAAAGTTTACAACAATAATTTAGGTACTCACAAAAGATTACAAAGAAGATTTAAATGTGAGTATCTCACACTACAAGAAAATACAGAATTAGCGACGGAAATTAGCGACGGAATAATATGAAGATGAAGTATGAGCTTTTTCAAATGTAAAGAGTGTAAGATGTAGAAGATTTGAAAAACTCTATTTGAAAGTGTTTGAAGCTTGTTTGTGTATTCCAAAGATGTATGAAAATGATTTTTGCTTTGAATATATTTTCCCAAAAATATTTCCCTTTGCAAAAATGAAACCAAGCTTCAATTTATAGGCTTAAAACTGAATATGCTTATTTTTCTGTTCTGAGGCCGATATGATGGTCTACAGTACCAGTATGTCGGCCTGACATCAAGAAACGAAATATGATTGTTGTGTTTTTAAACGTTGAAAAGAGACCAGTATGGAGACCGTTATGGACACCGATATGATTTAGCTCGGTTCTAGAATGTATGAAAACTTCAGGTATGACCGGTATGAGGACCAATATGTCTGTCTTAGTAAGTTTCTGATGACCAGTCAACCTTGACAGCACTCGATATTTTGGTCATAACTTACTTTAGAAAATTCCAAATCAAGCTCCGTAAATTTCTACATAAACTATAAACATATAGCTATCATTTGTAAAAAAAAAAAAAAAAAAAAAAAAAAAAGCCTAAAAAATCGTAAAATGAATTTTATGGAATTTTTCTAAATTGATAGGGTGCACAAAAAGCTCATTCTGAACATGTTATATTAATATGACTCTATCATAAGTTCTAGATATCAGAATTGTGTTCCATTTGAGTCGTAGCAACCTAGAGGCACATATCTATCTAATGGTATATTATTTGAAATTTAATTCATCCATTTGCTAATTTTTCTAAGCCATCTTCAGAAGCATTTGATGCGTTGAAATTCATTTTGGTGCAAATAGTATGCAAATGACATTTTAAGCATTCTAAGCCAATTTAAATACAAGTGATGCAAAATGTATGATTTCTAAGAGCTTTAAAATATTTGAATAAACTCACTTATAATTAGTTTTAACTCTTAATCATCATATTTGATCTTCATCTTGTTTGGCTCTTATTTTGGATTTTTATCACCTTTTTGGCTCTTGATCATCTTCTAGCTCATTTTGGCTCTTCATCAATATTTTGGCTTCAATTGGCCTCATCGAACTTGATTTGCTAATATGTAGACGTTTTGACACCATCGAAACTAAGTCACTAACCAAAGTCTTCATGCCTTTGAGCTTCTTATCTTTGAGCCTTTTTGCGTTATTGACATCATCAAAATCATAAATTAACAAATATTTATTATTTTAATATGTTATGCTAGTAATGACTCTTAACTATAACTAATAAGTAAGTTATAATAATTCCTTACTGAAAAAAGAATATAATAACTCGTGGTTTTCTCAAAATATCATAACATTTATTAATACTTATTAATTATAATTTATTATTAGTGACACATGGTTTGCTTGACATGTCATAACATTAAATAAATGCAATCTAAATTAGTATCTTTCAATAATTAATAAAGAAAATTAAGAGTTTCGGTTGGAATCATCCGGTTCTTTTCTGTTCGGCTAGGGTAGAACCCTAACCGAACCTAAAAACTCCATTTCTGCTTCTGGAACCGAAACCAGGCGGTTCCTCTCTGTCCGGTTTCGATTCTGAACCAGAACTGTGGTCAGATCTAGTTATAACCGAAACTACCAACACATTATCTATAACACTAATAAAACTAATCACAGACATATCTAATATTAATGTCACAAAGTCAATCTCATTCATCAACAGAAACAGAAAACGTAAAGTGAATTCTATACAGTCAATCTTATGTACCATCAGAAATAGAAATCATATTACAAATCTCATACAATCGATCTTATTCATTATTAGAAACAAAAAATATAATACTATTTCTATATAGTCGATCTCATTCATTAACAGGAACATAAATCATGATATAAATTCCATACAACCAACCTCATTCATCATCAGAAACAAAGATCATAATACAATTTTCATACAACCAACCTCATTCATCATCAGAAACAAAGATCATAATACAATTTTCATACAATCAATCTCATTCGACAATCAGAAACAGAACTCACAATACAAACTTCATACAGTCAATCTTATCCACCATCAAATACGAAAATCATAACACAAATTTCATACAGTCAATCTCATCTACAATCAAAAACGGAAAA